>PVKM010009351.1:0-37039 GCA_004027735.1 Carollia perspicillata | reverse complement strand
AAGCTTTGCTGGATAGAGCAATCTTGGATGTAGGTCCTTGCCTTTCATGACTTGGAATACTTCTTTCCAGCCCCTTCTTGCCTGTAAGGTCTCTTTTGAGATATCAGCTGAGAGTCTCATGGGAACTCCTTTGTAGGTGACTGTCCCCATATCTCTTGCTGCTTCTAGAATTCTCTCCTTCATTTTAATCTTGGCTAATGTAATTATGATATGCCTTGGTAAGTTCCTCCTTGGGTCCACCTTCTTTGGGACTCTCTGAGCTTCCTGGACTTCCTGGAAGTCTATTTCCTTTGCCAGAATGGGGAAGTTCCCCTTTATTATTCATTCAAATAAGTTTTCCACTTGTTGCTCTACCTCTTTCCCTTCAGGTACTCCTATAATTCAGATGTTGGAACATTTAAAGATGTCCTGGAGGTTCCTCAGCTTCTCTTCGTTTTTCTGAATTCTTGTTTCTTCATTCTTTTCTGTTTAGTTGTTTGTTTCTTCCTTCTGGTCTATTCCATTGATTTGAGTCCCAGTTTTCTTCCCATCACTATTGGTTCCCTGTTCATTTTCCTTCATTTCACTTAGCATAGCTTTCATTTTTTCATCTAATTTGTGACCAAAATCAACCAGTTCTGTGAGTTTACTAATCACCAATGTTTTGAACTGTGCATCTGATAGGTTGGCTATCTGTTGGTTGCTTAAAAGTATTGGCTCCAGGACTTTGAGCTGTTCTTCTGTTTGAATCATTTTTGGTCAGGTGGCACTTGTTATGTATGGGTGGTGGAGCCTTAGGTGTTCACCAGGGCAGGGCAACCCCTGACACTGGGTTATGATGCTGTTTGTGGGGGCAGGGTTAGTGAGGGAACAATGGCACCTGTTCAGCGCTCTCTTGGATTTGAGTGCCCTCTGCTGCCTCCCACAAGCAAACTGGGCCCCCCTGGCACTGGCTCCCAGGTGGGCAGGCCTATGCATGCTCCAGGACCCTGTGGGTCTCCCCAACAACCTCTTCTGTGAGGCTGGGAGTCTCTCCCAGCACCTTTTTAATCAGTGTTTTTAGACTTTATTTCCCCATCACTGGGGCCCTGGGCTGTGCAGTCCATCTCACTGCCCGCTCTTGCCTAGTTTATCTATGTGCAAATGTGTGTCCACAGTGGGCCAACCTCCCTGCCTGCCCTGCATGCTCTGCTCGTCTCCTCCCTGCAAGTCTGGGGTCTGCAAGCTCTGAGCCACCTACACTCCCTGACACTCATGGGTCTGCCAGCCACTGCCTTTTCCTGCCGTGTTCCCTCTCTGCTGACTTCCCACTCCGCCCCTCTTATCGTTCTGGTGGAATGGTTGTTGGACTTCCGTAGTTCAATTTTCTGTCTGTTCTGGTTGTGTTATTGTTTCTAAATCTTTGTTGTCCTTAATCTGGGTTGTGCAAGGAGGCACAGTGTTTCCACCTACGCCTCCATCTTGGCCCAAAGTCCATTATATTTTTAAATTTTGTGTGCTTTTTATGTTTTAAATTTATAGTGCTTCCTTATATCTGAATTTGCATTCCTGGGTTTTTACTATGTTCTTAAAACAAAGCATAAAAATTGTTTAAGTATCAATTCCCATTCAACTTGGGTCTTATCCTGGCAAAAACAAAACATAACTTATTATCTCAAAGCAAAACTAATAATTCCCATTAACTGAGTGCTTGCTATGAATCTGACAATACTCTAGGCACTTTATATAATTCTCTTATTTAATCTTGAAAACAAACCTATGGATGGATACAGTTCTCATTACAGTGAGTCATAGAAAAATAATTTGTTCAAGGCCACACAGTTCAAACTAGTTGTGTGTCATTCTGCAGCCTGTGCTCTACCCAGCATGCTTCACTTCTATAATCCTCTGTGTTGCAGAGTTTGGCATTTAACCGCATTTTTTTCTCTTGTGTTGCCTGTCTGCTACTTTATGTCTGTGCTCCTCGATTCTAGCTATAAGTTCCTTGAAGAGAAGTATAGAACCCAAATTTCTTTCATATCACGCTCAACACATGGCAGAGAGCTGAATCTGAGGTAGGATCTCTTTGATACTCGACTATCAGAATTGGTTAGAAATCACCTCTGTCTGGAAAATGCCTCAAGGAAATACAGGAATAAATGAAAAAAAAAAGTCTGCCTTAATACAATATGCTTTCACATAGAATTGGTGGGAGAAATCACAGATTCTCAATTAAAAATGTAATAAGAGTTAATATGCAATTTGTAGCTACAGGTAGGCTTTGGGTTTCTGTTCTGAGCCATCACTGCTAGCTGGCGGGTACAAGTGTAAAATGCTAGTTACCATAGCAACCAGCACAGCAAGGTTTTCCACCTCCATTTGGTTTATGAATCTAAATCAATAAATGTTTATAAAGAACTCTCCAATTGGCCAAAAGAAGTAAAAGCTTAAGCCAGAAAAATCCTTCTGTCCTGTGAATGTTAGTCATAGATATATTGGCCATATTCTGGGGACCAAAAAAAAAGGCTATTCGTGGAATAAACAATTGGCTACATCATTTTCTTTGCAAGAGCACTTAGGAAAAGCTCACTGAGTGAAAATCTATTTTATATGCTTACTGACAATGAGAATACGATGTGTACACATCCAAGGCAGAAAGACAAAACTGCACAAGTCACAGATTCTGGGTCTAAAAGGAACATTGATGTAGTTGGACCTAAATGATTACGCTGAAGCTCAAATAGAGTAGGCAGAGATGTTGTCCTGCATTTGTGGATGTATTTTCTATGACGTGCAAGCAGAATTCACACCAGAGTGGAATTTAGCATGAAGAGTTCCAGTGAAGTCAAATCAGGCCACCAACTATTGTAGGGATTCTTTCTATAGCATTTCAAACAGTTTCTCCCAGGATATTTTTAGTGAAAGGGAAAGTCATTCTCCTCTAATCTCCATCTAGTAGCTGTTAAATTGACTTCTTAAGCCAAAATCTTCTCCCACTCCATCCTTTAAATTCTAGCCATTGGTCTTAGTTTGTTCTTCGGCACAGCGAAGAGCCAATGCATCCTGCTCCCTCCGGGGGCAGCCCTTCAGACTTTTAAGGCGGCTACTGAGTCTTTCTTTAGTCTTTCTTCTCTTATTACTGTATTGGCGTAGTGCTACTCTCTCTCCTTCTCTCCCTTCCTCCCTCTCCTAGTTTCTTTCCCCATAATGCTCTTCACTTGTCAGCATTTTTCTCAAAATAATCTTTAGAAATCTCTGGGTGTGGGTTAAAATTTCAAAGAAATTACTTTGTGTGCTTTGCGTGCCTGTGGATGACATGGCTAAAACACACAGGGCACTCCATCCCAGAATAGGAATGAATTAAATAAATATTTTTCCCAGGGAGCACCAACCAGGGCAGGGATTCCCTGGCACTCCGCTAGTCTGAAAAGCAGAAAGAAACAGATAGTTTGGGCAGATATTTCAGCTGGCTGACATACAGTGGGCAAGGAGTATGGTCCCCAGGAGGCAGTGAGAGGGTCTTAGAGAAGAGTCTCCTGCCCCTAAATATCTCCTTCATTCAAGTGCTACGTTGGCTGGAATTTCACCATTTGGAAATGTTAAACATCTGGCTATTTCCACCCCCTGCCCCCAAAGGATATATTGAATCACTAATAATGTAGTATGAGTTAGACTACCACATTTTTTTCTTTCAGAAAGGGGAGACTTAGGAGCAGTAGGAAAGCATGAACTTTCTGGATTTGGAGGGAGGGAAGAGGTGTTAAATAGGGGGAAATAGTTTAGAAAGAAGTAGTGGGATTCTCTGAAGGCTTTGCCGTTTTGTTTGAGGTCAGCATATGGTTAATTCTGAGGCCAGCAGAAGGGTTAAATAATCAAATGTACACCAATGAAAGAAACAAGAAGGTAGAAGAGGTGAAAGTGCTACTGTAACAGTGAGTGGATCTGAGACAACAGGGAATAGTGGGAACATTGGAACCCAGAGGCCCGAGCTAAAGGGGTGGCCATTGCCCAGCCCCGGGCACACATTGCAAAGGAGGAAGTGGAGGCCCTGTTTTTGTCAGGTCTTTCAGATTCTCAGGAATCTGGAAGTCTATGTAAAACCTAGCTTGGGAATGCGCACCAATCTTCTGAGAGGCAAACAAAGTATCTCTTGTGGAATTTTAAAAAGATGAACGCAGAAACAAAGAGTAGCGTGGTGGTTACCATCGGAGAATGAGGGAGATATTGGTTCAAGAGTGTGAACTTCCACTATGAGATTGATGAGTTTGGGGGTCTGATGTGCGGCATGGTGGTTATAGCCAATAATACTGTGTCATATACTTGAATGTTGCTAAGAGAGTCGATCTTAAATGTTCCCACCACAAAAAATAAGTGGTGACTATGTGACAGGAAGGAGGTGGTAGCTAACTCTATGGTAGTGATCGGTTTGCAATTTATAAATATGTCAAATCGACACGTATACATCTTAAACTTACACAATGCTGTGTGTCAATTATATCTCAATATGGCTGGAAAAATAAAAAACAAAACAAACAAACCTGTCTGCCGCCAGGTATGGACCAGGCTACCAGTTTGTGGCCTCTAATCTTCGGTCTACATCAAAAGCTACATTTATAGCTACATTTATTTCAATGAAGAAAGTAGCAGAGACTCCAGAAATACTAACTTAAATAACATAGGAGTTTCTGCCCTACCACTTCTTAAACGTGAGGGGCTTCAAGGAATTTACTTGGAGAGCTTATGGTGTCTTTTCTGGAGTTCGAGGGAAACTAGAGGATGACACCTGCAGGCTCCTGTTTGAGAAATCCAAGGGCAAGGAGCTGTGACCACCTGCCCACAGCAGCAGAGCAGAGAAAAAGAGTTGCACTGGGAGCAAATGGCACTTTCCTGTGTGCACACGCATGTGTTTCCAATGTGTTTGGAAAAGTTATGAAATTATCTGTCTGAGATAAAACCTGATTACAGAGCAAGTTTGAAAACATAACAGGGAGAAAAAAAAAACATTTGTGTCTTCAGCCCCTTCTAAAACAATTCCACACACAAATGTACGTGGTTTCTCTTGCCTGAAACTTGATAAAATCAAAATATCTTGATGCTTTTCCCAAGATATTCAATATGAGTAATATATTTAAATAGTCCACTATCGAAGGATTTTCATATCGACTCTACTTTTTTGCTACTACTACTGATTCTGCAGGAAATGCCCTAGTATGCACATAACTTTGCACGTACCTGTATATTGTAGGGTACCTGCTAGGACGGAGCTGCTGACAACCACAAGTGCACTTTTTATATTAAGAAATGTTGCCAAATTGCCCTCCAGATCGGCAATATAAATTTACATGCCCACCAATAACATGTGCTACTCAAAGTGTTGTCAGTGGGCCAGCAGCAGAGGCCTCACCACAGAGCTGGTTAAAAATGCAGGTTCTCAGGCCCCACCCCAGACCTTCTCAATCAGAATCTGCATGCTGATAGCATCCCGGGCAGTTTGTAAGGTTTGAGAAGCCCTGTAGCCTCTTCACAGATAGCTGTCCATCTGTCTCTTTTCAGTTTTATTTTGTATTTCCTTCAGTTAAGCGAGGTTGAGTATCTTTGTATGCATTTCAGAGTCATGTTTACGTCTTTACATATTAAGGAAATTACAGATATTTTTGTAGATACTTTGGTTTATCAGTCGTCTTCAACTTCTGTTTTTTCCTTTGTGCAAAACTTTTATTTTTATATAGTTAAATTTATGTTTTTTTGTAGTTTCTGTGTTCTGAGTCACACACAAACGTCTTGCCCACTCCACACTTATGTAAATTTTTTTGTTTTCTCTATGTATACTTTATAGTGCTTTGTTTACAGTTAAAGATATTTTCTATCTGGAGTTAATTTTGGTCCAAGAAATATGATATGACTTTATTCTACTGTTTTTCTAGGTGGCTACCTCCTTGTCCTTATACAATTTATTGACTAATTCATTTTCCCCCATTTATTTGAAATGTCACTTTTAATCAAACACTGAATTTCCCTACTTGAACTCTATTAATTACTGATTGCATCATGCTTCATTTTTATTAACCAAGACTTTCTGCTGAACTGATGAATATAGTCTCCCAGGTTCATGCTCCTGATGATCCAAATGATCAAAATTTACTTGCCTTGTATCCCGTTGTATAAAAGTTCCTGTAGGTGATAACCCATCTGATAAGGAAATACAGGATAAGGCTTACAGTGCACGGGCTCAGAATTATTCTGAGTTGAAGGCAATCAGGACTATGTGGGTTTGTGAGAAACTTTTACCTCTCCCTGAAAGCATTGCAATTAGCAGCCTGGCCTATAATATGAGTTATCGGCAGATACAACGTTTTTTAATGACCTATCTGTATGGTGGGGCGAACTGTTAATTACTTAGCTACAGCTCTTCTTATTGTTCTGCAGTGACCCTCCTCCCCTCTGAAGCCCCAACAGGCCTTACTGCGCCCTTTGCTCAGGATGCCACATAGCCCTCGTTTTGCCTTTCTGTCTCAGAGTCTCTCACGCACGTGGGACCTCTGACTCTATCGTGCATGTGGGGTTCCCCTTCTGTATGTAATTAGATGTGATCATTTTTTTTCTCTTTAGTCTGCTCATGTCTATTTGATTATTACAGCAGCCAAAAGAGCCTTCAGGTAGAGGAAATCTTCCTCCTCTCCCACACCAGGGTTTGGAGGTGTGCTTTTTCTTTTTGTTTTGTTTTTTAATAATGCCTTAAACAGAAAATTAACTGAAGGGGATAAGAAATTCTAGAATAGGACAGATTTTTAGAATGTACTATTTTATACCACAGAAACAGCAGATTATTGTGTTTTTCCAGTCCTAGTTCTAAATTAGGAAACCAGACTCTAGTTCTCCCCTCCCCGACTTTTTTTTGAATTTTCAGAGCTATTCATTGGTTATGTAGAGTTCTTTCTATCACTGTCTCATTATCTTTATTGCATTCTCATCTCTGATTCATTCATATTTTTGGAATCAAAACTTAAAAATATTCAAAGATTCTTGACACATTTCTTTTAATATCCCTCTCATGTAAGAAGTTTGTGTGTCAACCCTGATAACAATTAAAAACAAGAAATGGAACTCAAATATATTACTTAAACTAGGAATATCCATTTTCACAACATTCCTTTAAAATAGTTATTTTCTCTGATGACATAAAATGAGAACACATTCTCTGGGGTTATCTGCAGGAGAAGGAGCCAGAGAGCACTCTTTGGCTTGAGTTCACTTGTTCAAGGATTGTTCGAAAGGCGTTGCCTTCCTCCCATCCCAAGCCTGTGTAAGTGGCAGAATAGTTGGGTGGTCCCCCTCAGACATCCCAGGTGGAAAGGTCCAGGCAGTCAGCAAGACAAAGGTCACTCTGCTGAGGCTAGTGTGTCAGCTACACATGAGGACACCTGGCTGCCACAGCGATAGGCAAAGCAAAAGGAGATGCTGAGAGGGTATCATACAGGCATTACAGATGCCCAACCCTTGCAAACACCTGCACACCAGGAGAAATATTCCTCAATGAAGCTGAGCTTCTGAACACACTTTATCACCTGCTCCTGGCTTTGAATTTTGAGATGGATATGGATATGATGTTTTCAGGTGGCCACAGCAAGATGGTGAGTGACAGTGGACCACACTCCTTGTGGACCCCAGCCACATCACTCAGGGGCCTGTGGCTGAATTTGCAGAGTCCCACAGGGGGCCCACTAGGCAACCAATACCTACCGCCTTGCCCACTCAGGAAGTATCCTCGGTCATCTGTGACACCACAGAGCACATCTGCCTACTCACCCTGCCAGGCCGTGATGCTAATGAGAGAAATCACAGCACAGGGAAATAAGCTCTAAGGTTGTGGGGTTCCCTGCTATCATGAGGAGCATGGCTAACGCTGCAGCGGGCTCTTGCAGGATTCATCAGGGTGCATTGCACTGGCGCTAAATGAAGCAACGAGTCACAGAGCTGGTTCTGCAGGTGTAGGTACTAGTGCAGGCTTTGCAGACACTTGACACCATGTTGCAAAACTTTCTCCAGTGTATATAGGTACATAGACAAACATGTATATGCCAACAGTAGTCATGGTACAAAGACGGAGACAATTGTCTATGAAGATCTTTTTTGGTTTGCCTGTTGGGAGCCAAGCTGAAGAAATATCAGATGAGGGAACATAAGGATATGCGGCCTTTCAGACAGACATGAGTTTTACTTCTCAGAGCGCACCGAGAAAAGGACCCAGCCTGACCCTGGTGCTCAGAGAAAGGATAGATGCAATGAGCAGGCCAGTGTGGACACGCAGACCTGCTCAGCAATATGGGGTGCAGGGATCTAATCCTGATTTGGTTAGGTGGCTCCCTGTTCATCCCAGGCTCCCTTTCCCTCTTTGTTTTGTGTTAGCTGACAATCTCAGCTCATTTGTCTTCACAATTTGTTTAACAAAACTTGGGGCATTTATTATATATGCAAAATACTAATCTAAGAACCTCACAAACATGCAGCCATGTAGTTCTCAAAAAAATAGTTTGAAGTACATAGTATTATCAGCCCAATTGTACAGGTGATGGAGGCACAAGAGGCTACATAATTTACTCGTGGTCATGCAACAAGTGAGTGGTAGAGCCGAGATTAGAGTCTGTACCCCTTTTTTGTCTGTTATTGGAAGTTGATAAATCTCCGTACTCCCTTCCTGAACTCCAGTGGTGTTTACTGTTGAACTGTTTGATTCTAGTTGATTCTGTGTGATTCTCGAACTGTTTTGTACGTTTGCTTTGTTTTCTCAATTAGACTGTGAGAAACCTACAATAACAGTGTGAGCAGAAGCTTTCTGAGTCATTGACATTGTCGGACAGAATCTGAGGAGTATGACCTTTTGAAGAGCCCCTAAGTCATTACTCAGGGTGTATTGACTCCATCATGATCTTAGGCAGCTCAGGCAGCTTATTTCACATGACGAACAGACCACAGGGAGCGAATCAGAAGTGGGGAGTTTGTAAGAGGCAAACACACTAATGGCAGGAAGGGCAATGGGGAAACCAAGAGGTTGCAAGACAGAGGCAGAAACTGCAGTGTTGCTGTGTCATAGATGTCCACCTTGTTCCTTCAATGAAAATTTAAATGATATTTTGTTTTAAAAAGTAGCCAAGTGTTAGATTTTCTTTCTCATAAAATGGCTCAAGTGAAAGTAATTCTTGCAAGCCCTGGCCGGATAGTTCAGTTGGTAAGAGTGTCGTCCCGATGGGCCAAGGCTGTGGGTTTGATCCCGGATCAGGGCACGTACATGAATCATCCAATGCGTCCATAAGTAAGTGGAACAACAAATCCATGTTTCTCTCTTTCTAATGAATTTTTGAAAAATAACTATTACATCTTCAAAAAATAAACATAGTTATCTGAACATTTTTTGGCAATGCTGGCCAAATATGAGGTGCCACTGCAGTCCTCTTGTCCCTTTAGTATCAGTTTAGTGCCAAAGCCCCTCATGGGCCATTTCCTTCATTAAAAAAAAATGTTTGATGACTGTAGAGCTAAAAAGATTAATAGAAACTAGACTGAATTCATCATTATATAATCACTAGATGAGTGTTATTATTCATGTTCAGTATGATATTATCATTCAATATTATTTTATTCAATGTTTTCCTTCTGACTTTAAAGGAAATCAAGATTAAGACAGGTGTGGGAGCCCTAGGCCCTGGGCCTACTGTGCCCCGCCTTGCCCAGGGGAGATGGCTGATTGTTAGAGTATGCATATTCCCCCTGAGGACTTAGCATATATCCTAACTTTTGAAAATAAGTGTTAAAAGCAAATGTAACTGGTATAGAAATTCATTTAAAAAAGCAAAAAGCAAATTTCCTACATTTTCTCTTTCTTCCCTTTCTTTTCTTTCCTTTCATTCCCTTAGCCTTCTTTCCATTTTTAATCTTTTTACTTTATTGTTATTCTGTTACAGTTGTCCCCATTTTTCCCCCTTTGCCCGCATCCACCCAGCCCACTCCCCACTCCCACAGTCAATTCCCACACCATTGTCCATGTCCATGGGTCATTCATACATGTCCTTTGACCCTTCCCCTCTCCTGCTTTCCACCATTACCCTCTCCAATGTCAATGGCCAATGTCAGTCTGTTCCATGTTTCCATATCTCTTGTTCTATTTTGCTTCTTATTTTATTTTGCTCATTAGATTTTTCTTATGAGTGAGATCATGTAGTATTTGTTTTTCACTGACTGGTTTATTTCACTTAGCCTAATATTCTCTAATTCCATCCATGCTATTGCAAAAGGTAGGCATTTCTTCTTTCTTTTGCTGTGTAGTATTCCATTGTGTAAATATACCACAGTTTTTTGATCCACTTGCTTATTGCTGAGCACTTGGGCTATTTCTAAGTTTTGTCAATTTTGTTTATCTTTTGGAAGAACCAGCTCCTGGATTCTTTGATCCTTTGAATTGTCTTTTCAGTCTCTATGTCATTTAATTCTGCTCTGATGTGGATTATTTCCTTCCTTCTACTCACTCTGGACTTTGTTTATTGTTGTTCTTTTAGTTCTTTTAGATGTAGGGTTAGGTTGTTTATTTGAGATTTTTCTATTTTCTTTAGATGGGCCTGTATTCCTATGAACTTCCCGCTCAGGACTGCCTTTGCTGTGTCCCATAGGTTTTGTGTTGTACTGTATTCATTTTCATTTGTTTCCAGGTAATTTTTTATTTATTCCTTGATCTCATTGTTGTCCCATTCATTATTTAATATCATGTTATCCAGTCTCCACAAATTTGAATGTTTTTGAGGTTTTTTCCTTGAGGTTGGTTCCTAGTGTCAAACCATAGTGATACAAGAAGATGGTTGATTTGATTTCAATTTGTTGAGGCTTGTTTTGTGTCCTACTATGTGGTCTCTCTTTGAAAATGTTTCATGTGCATTTGAGAAGAATGTGTATTTTGCTTCTTTGGGGTGAAATGCTATGTAAATGTCAATCAAATCCATCTGATCTAGGGTGTCATTCAATGCCATAATATCCTTGTTGATTTTTTTGTTTGGATGATTTATCCATTGTCAACAGGGTGGTGTTAAAATCCCCTATAATGACTGCATTGCTGTCAATCTTCTTAAAGTCCTCCAAGATTTTCCTTATGTATTTAGGTGCTATTTGTTGGGTGCACATATGTTTACAAGGGTTATGTCCTCTTGTTGGACAACTCTCTTAAGTATTAGGTAGTGACCTTACTTTGTCTCTTGTTGTGTACTTTGTTTTGAAGTCTATTTTGTCAGATACAAGTATTGCTGCCTTACCTTTTTTTCAAGTCCAATTACTTGGAATATACATTTTTTTCATCTCTTCACTTTCAGCCTGTGTAGATCTTTTGTTCTGAGGTGGGTCTTGTAGACAGGGTACATGTCAGTCATGTTTCTTATTCATTCAGCTGTCCTATGTCTTTTGATTAGAGCATTTAATCCATTTATATTTAAGGTTATCATTAATAGGGTTTACTTATTGCCATTTTTCCCTTTTGTGCCTGTGTTACTCTCTCTCTCTCTCTTTTTTTCCCTCATTTTCTTAAAGCAGTCCCTTTAGCATCTTTTGCAATGCTAGCTTGTACTCTTTTAGCATTTTTTTTCTTTGTTTGGGAAGCTCCTTATTTTGCTTTCCATTTTACATGAGAGCCTTGATGGGTAGAGTAGTCATGGTTGTAGGTCTTTATTTTTCATTACTTGGCATATTTCATGCTATTCCCTTCTGGCTTGTTGTGTTTCTGTTGAGAAATCAGCTGATAGCCTTATTAGAGCTCCCTTATAGGTTGCTAGCTGTTTCTCTCTTACTTTTTAAAGATTTTCTCTTTGTCTTTAAAATCTGTCATTTTAATTATGATGTGTCTTGGAGTGGGCCTCTTTGGGTTCATCTTGATTGGAACCCACTGTGCTTCCTGAATTTGCATGACTTTTTCCTTCACCAAGTTAGGGAAGTTTTCTGTCATTATTTTTTCAAACAGACTTCCTATCCCTTGCTCCTTTTCTTCTCCTTCTGGGATCCCTATGATGTGAATATTGCCACATTTTATGTTGCTCTGCAGCTCCCATAAGCTATCTTTATTCTTTTTGAATATTTTTTCCTTTTGTTGTTCTGGCTGGATGTTTTTTTCTACTTTGTTTTCCAACTCTCTGATTTGATATTCTGCTTCATCTAGCTTGCTTTTAATTCCTTCTAATGTGTTCTTCATTTCCTCTTGGTTCTTATTTATAGTTTCTAAGCCCTTTTTCATGCTGATGAGGTTCCCACTAAGTTCCTTATAGGTCTCATTGAGTTCCTTTAGCATCCTTCTAACCACTACTTTGAACGATGTGTCTGATAAATTGTTTGCCTCAGCTTCATTTAGCACTCTTTCTGGGGGTTCCTCCTTTCCTTTTGATTAGGGGCTGTTTCTTTGTTGCCCCATTTTAGGTGACTCTTTTTGTTCATTTCTGCATATTACATTGATCTGCATTGACTCCCTGTCTTCATGGGGTGGTCTTCTGTGGTAGGCCTTCTGTCCTGTGAGACAGTGGTGCAATCTCCTCGGACTCCTGAGCTGGATACTCTACAGATGCCCTTTATGCAGTCTGGGTGGGCTATTTTGTTGTAATTGGGTTTTGGTTGGCGTTGGCTCATTCACTGATGGGTTCTCCCCTCTACTGGTTGACTGAGAGTCACAACTCCCACCACACCATGGTATGTTGCTGTACAGGCGGTGCCAGAACAAAACAAAACAACCCAGAAAACAAAATCACACCAGCAAAAACACCCCCCGGGCACTACCATGATGTCAACAACAAATGAGCTACATTAAATAAAGTAGGAAAGATAATAAGAATATTATAGGAAAGGGAAAAAGAATATGAGGTAACTAATGGAAAGAAAAATCACTTTGAGAGGATAGGAGAGGAGAAATAATAAGAGTAGGCATTATAAACAAAGCAAAGAAAAGGATAAAATACATTTTACAAGGTAAATAAAGTAAGAAGAAAATAGGGAAAACTAGAGTAAGAAAAGGGAAGAGTACAATATGAGGTTTAGAGAAAAAAATATTGAAAAAATAGGAACCAAATTGGAGGAATACTCACTGCAGCAACACTCACAACAAAGGAGCAAAGACTAATAAAGGTAGAGAGGGAATCATAATAATGTAAGAAAGAAAAAAAAAGAAAGAAAATTAAAAAAGATTGCGAGATGCCTAAAGGAAAGACAAATGATTTTGAGAGAATAGAGGGAAGAGAAATAATAAGTGTAAAGGGTTAGAAACCAGGCTAAGAAAGGGAGAAAGTAAAATATAAAACAAAGGTAAGACAGGGCAGGAGGAAGGCAAAATGGAGCAGGACAGGGCAACAGTAAAATACAAGATTTAAAATAAAAAGTAGTGAACAAGTAGGGATTAAATTGAAGGAATGCAATGACCCCAATATCAATGATAATCAACCAAACATTAATAAAGGTGAAGCAACAATAATGATATTATAAAAAAGGGAAAAGAATGTGAGATGACTAATGGAGAGAAAGATGATTTTGAGAGGATGGAGGGAGGAAACATAATAAAAGTAGGAATAAAAAGTAAGGCATAGAAAATAAAAAAGTAAAATTTAAAACAAAAAGAAGAAAGAGAAAGATGAAGGCCATATGTAGTAAAAGAAGGGAAGAGTAAAATATGAGATTGGAATTAAAGCTAAAATTAATAAATATTAAAGTAACAGTGAAAATGAAATATATAAAAATAAAATAAAAATAATGGAATAATAGGAACAAAACTGAAACAAATAAACAATGTCAAAAAGCTATACAGGAGGAAAAAATAGCACAAATAATGAAAAAGAATGAGATGGAATTCATCTCAGCAGAGTCTAGTGTTTGCTGGCCTACGGTCTTCACTTTCATGATCCATCCCTGACGTCAGCTGATGTCCCAGTCTAGCTTTAGGCAGCCTGTTCAAGGCTACAAGTGAGAGAATCGGTGACTGGTCCCCTCTGTTATGCACTGCTGGCTTTTTATCAGCACAAGGCACAGGGGTGGTTCATTTAAAGTCAGACAGCACCACATGTAATATCTCCACCTGCCTCCAGAGGGGTCCTCTGGTGCCATCAGGAGGGTGAGATCCCTGAATCACCCCCAGGAGGCGCCATTCAGTCTTCAGGGAAGATGGTGGATGTGTTTCCCTGCCCCTGCACCACACATCTTGGTCTGTCCCAGATGCATATAATGTATAGCTCCTGATGAATTAGCTGTCTGTTTCATGTGAGGGGCCAAGCTGTGTAAAAGGATCAGCTCTTTCCTGCTTGGGAGCTCTATGTGAGAGCAGAGACTGGGCAGGGCCCTGAATACCTCTTGCTGTGCCAATTTCTAATCTCTCTGTTCTACTATTCTCTATGGAATAAGGCCCAAAGAAGACCCAGCATAACATCTGATGAAAGTTAATAAAGGGCTCCTTTGGAGATTCTCTTTTCTTTCCTCTGTGAATGTGCACCTGTCAAGGCGTTCTGGAGCCTGGCCTTGTTTTGAAGAGTTTGCAAACCTGCAGGTGGGGGGTGGGCATGACTTCCACTTCCCACAGGTTTGTACTCTGTGATTGAGTGGCCCTTCCCGACTTCAATGAATCTTAGTTGTTCAGCTCCTGCCCATCCAGTTCCCAGCTCACTGCTCTCACAGGAGACTTGGACTCAAACCCTCCATTCTGAATTTTGCACACAGCCCCCTACTCACCAGCTGCACTGGGTGGGGCCCCACAATCCCTTTGCCATGCAGCCTTCTACTCTTCCTGGCAAATTAGGTTCAGTGGGCACACACCATGCTTTAAATCTGGCCTCTTTGCTGGCAGGACAGCTGCGTGCAAGTGTAGGTTTCCTGCTCAGCTGTGCCTCCACTCCCATCTTTTAAAAAGGTCCCTATGTGGCACCCACACTGCGGCTTTGAGCCACTGCCCACTTCTCTGCACACTCAACTTCCCCAAAAGGCAAAAAGTCTTTCTTGGTCAGGTCTGGCTGCAGCCTACCTGTGCCTCCGACAGTCTTAAGAGCTAGAATTTCTCTCCTGGGCTCTCCCAGTTGGGGGTGCAGTTATGAACATGCCGCTTGCTATGCATGTATGCAGCCTGAGTCTCCCAGACTTTGTATACCCTCCCAAGTCTCTCCTGATTACGGTTGGGGGTTCCCTGTGCGGGTCTGTGCCCCCGACTCCAGGAGGGGCAGGAGCTACTAAGCTGTGTTTTCTCTCCTCTGCTCTGTCCTCCACCGCAGGCACCTCGTGCAGGGCACCTGCCCTTCATCTTATGAAATCTCTTACCGCCCATGCCAGACCTCCTCTGCGCTCCTTAGCTTAAAAATTTGTATTAACTAAAATTCCATTGATTGTTCAATTCACTTACTGGAAGATCAGCTGAAAAGCCGTCCTGTGTTCATGAGCAAATGGGCTCAGTTTCCACCTACTTTTTAGCCATCTTCCCTCCCTTTTCTTCTTTCCATTTTTAAAATTAAACTTTTTTTGAGATCATTGTAAATTCAGATGCAGTTGTGAGAAATGACACAGAAAGATCCTATAGACACTTCACTCAGTTTCACCCTATCTTCTGTTTTTGTAAGTCATGCAATCTTCCTGCTGATGACACAGTACATCATAATTTGTGTCAAAATGCAACGAGCAATCTTTTCCTAGGCAGCTAGTACAAATCTTTACCTGTATTAATAGTTTGTCATTTGACACTATTGACATTACTTCTTAAACACTTTTATTAATTATTAATTATTATCAATTAATTATCAATTAATTATTATTATTATTTAATCCTCACCTGAAGACATGCTTATTGATTTTAGAGAAAGGGGAAGGGAAAGGGAGAGGGAAGGAAACATTGATGTGAGAGAGAAACATTGATCAGTTGCTTCTCATTCGTGTTCCCTAACCGGGGACCTTGTTTTACACACCCCACCCAGGGACTGAACCCCCAACCTAAGCATGTGCCCTGACTAGGAATCGAACCCAAGATCCTTAAGTCTATGGGATGATGCTCCAGCCAAATGAGAGCCACACTGGCCAGGGCAGGTTCCTAAATATTTTTAGAAGGTTCCAAAATGTTGTAGATTGTAAATATAAATACAATGCTATGTATTGTCACTATTATTTTTCTTGTTGTTAAATACTTTAGTACTTTTCTCTAAATATTTAGAATAAAATGTCAACATTTATTGCTTTTGAATGATCTTAACCTCAAACAGATGACATTATATAGGTTGGGTTGCTTTGGCCCCGACGTTAAAGATTCCTGCAAAATGGCAGCATAGGAGAAGAAAAAAAGCACATGGGTTTCCTATTCCCTTCCTCCCTTGGAGGAGGAAGTAGGAAATGAAGATAGTTATAGATGTAGAGTAGGTTTTCTCAACCTCTGCCATGTGAACACTTCACCTGGATAATGCTTTGTTGGGCAGAGAGGGGTGTTGGGCTGTTCTGTGCATGGTAGGATGTTTAGTAACATGCCTGGCCTCTACCCACATAACCAGTAGTACCCAGGCCCCCCTCACCCTTTCAGTTGTGACAACCAAAAATGTCTCCAGACATGGCCAAATGTCCCCCGGGAGGCAACTCGGCTCCTGATTGAAAACCCTTGGCTCAGAGGATTCAAAGGTTACCGTAGGGTTATGGGAATAAGATGATAAGGGCTATCGAAAGGTTTACAGGGACTTTTGCATTCTCTTTTCTTGGAAAATTGTCTAAGTCCTTATTTCTTCACTGCCTTTCCTCCATCCCTGAGAAACAGGCCCATAGAGTGCAGCACCAGAACCGGACTGGTTGGGCTCCATTTCTGCTTTGCCAGTTGCTAACTCTGCAGCTGCAGACAACTTAGGACTCCTAAACCTTGGTTCCCTCTACTGTAAAATGGGGATACAGCAGAAGCTGCCTCACATAAGAGAGTCCATGTGTAGTGTATATCACAATGCCTGGCATGCTGCAAATACTCAGTGAATGTTAGGTGCACATACATGTGCATACATGCACATACTCCCCTCATGCACACCCGAGAGCAGCTGAGGCTCTCTGGCAGAAAATATTGTGATGCCTATTTTTAGGGGACTAAAGGAGATCCACCCCACCCTACTGTGAAGCAATCAAGGCCACAGTAATAAAAAGACCAGGTAAATTAACTATCTTTTACAGAAAGAGGGGAGGCAGTGTTCAATAACGAAGCATAAGTAAATTTCTCCGCTCTGAGAAGCCAAGTTAAAGAATTTACTATACACCCGGCATTAACTATATTACTCCTAATCTTCCCTCTGGCCATTTAGGTGGAAATTAGCTCTAATTTTATGGTGAGAAAATAAAGTTCATAGAGGATAAGATCTTTATGCAGGGTAACAGCCCTAATAAGTTTCTAACACAGGAGTCTAGCCCACATCTGATCTGATTCTCTCGCTGCTGCTCTATATAATGGAAAGAGGATGGGTGACAGACAGGCAGAGAGATGGGCTGATGAAATGAGCCAGGTTGTGAAGATGTTTGGCTATAGAAAGCTCCAAGTGTGACCAATGAGAACTGTTCTCGTAGCCAAGAAAGCTGAGATTCCTTGCTAGATAGTAATACTGGACTTTTCCCATCCTGTCTTTTTATTTATTTTTTATTTTTTTGTTAGGGAAATTGAGAAGGAGAGAGAAGAGGCAGATGTCAAAAATTCAGTGGGAGTGGGTGTACCGTGGAGAACTGTTTGGTGCTCTATGCACAGTGATGAGAGCTCTCAAGCTGCTCAACGTGGAGACCTGAGTGAGGCTGACAGCGAGTCAGCCAGGGGGTGTCCTGGTGGCAGAGGGTGGGGAGATTTAAAGGAGAAGGCCTAATGAAGAGAGAAGAGATTCTGAATTCAGCCTTGACTGAGAAGCCAAACCAGTGTCCAGAAGCAAACATTCATGACGCTGTATGCGCTCAGCTGCCTGATCTTCCTGCTGTCCTCCATTTTAGCTGACCCACCACGCGAAGCACTGAGAGGTGAGCACTCCAGGTGCTGAGCAGTGGGGACTAGCATAGCTTCAGCTCCTTAGAAACAAACAGACCAATCTCTGTCTCCGAGTCTTTAGAATGGAAAGTCCAGACTTGGAAAATAAGCAGCCATTGATAACTGGCAAGGAGCACAATGGCCTCCGGGCTGGGGGTGGGGTAAGGCTGGCTGAGTGTGTTTGGACCATATTCCTCTTTTCAAAGGTCCCTGGGCCAGCTGGAGGCTTTACAAGGGCCCCCACTCAGACCAGCCAGCAGGGAGTAGAAGTAATCTAATTTGAATTATGTGACAAAAGCATGAAGAATCATTTAAAGGTCTGTCAGAGGGAAAAATGGCTCCAGTCTGCCAGGACTCCTTAGATGGTAATAAAGAAACCCATGGGCTAAATGCTGTGTTTTGGGGCTGAAAAAAAAATACAACTCACATAATAACCAGATTGCACTCTATTGAAACAGAGATAGGCTGTAAGGGGACATTCCCAGCTTTATTAGATGAAGACAAAGGCACCTATGGGGCAGCTGGCTACATGACAATCATTCTAAATTGTTACTGGGGTTGAATGGCCTTTTAAAAATAAGGTGAGAATTCTCTATTTCTCTGAAACTGAGCAAGAGAGCATTTCTGTGGCTAGTAGCAAAAACAAATGGTTCATAAAGTAAATACTTTCAAGTACATTATCCAATTGAGGCTTCAACAATATCTCACTGGGTCTTTAAGAAAAGTTCTTAGTTTTAAGCAAAAAAAGGTTGATTTTGAGATCACTCATTTTAATCTGCCACTGGTAATTAATGTATAATTTTTTCAAAAATGTTCTTTTGTCTAAATGCTAGATTCCGTAGCACTATTTTGAAGTTCCAAGCACTTCAAGCCAAGAGGCTAGGTTTTCTTGGAATCAACTGGCTTTGACCAAAAGATCCTTGGGGAATGAAGGCAGCCTAGTGCTGTAGAAAGTGACTACTTCCGAGGTATTGCCACATCTTTCTCAAAGTCAGCATGAAATTCTGCCCAGGCTCCTCCCCAGTTAAATACAATGAGGTTGACCGAAGTGTTGGTCACAAAGGCATTAGTTAGCAGATGAATGGGGAACCTTGGAATCTGGGCAAATAGATACAAAATCATTTCACAACACTTCCATGTCATCTGTCTTTCTAGGTGACACCAAATGGGCAGGTAGCCTTCACAAGTTGATTTCTAAAGTAATAGCCATGGTCCGTCCTCTCTCTATACAGTTTTCCAATAAAAAAAAAAAACAGCACCTCCTCTCCCTCATTTTTCTCAGGGACACGTTAGTCAGGACAGAGCTAGGTTATACTTCTGTATCAAATAAAGCTCTAGCTCTCAGTGGCTTCCCGTAACAAAAATTTACTTCTTGCTCATGTCCCGACCTTATGCAGACGTCCCTTGGCAGCTCTCATCTAAACAGTGACCCAGCGTCTGGGTTGCTTCTGAGGTATAGCTATGCCATCTGCATCACAGAGCTTCCAGGTTACTGTGGAAAGGGGAGCAGAGGAATAGAGGAAATACGCTGGCTTTGAATTGCACAAGGTTGGAAGTGACAAACATCACTTCTACTTGAACTTCATTGTCTAGATCTAATCATGCAGCTCCCAACCCAACTGTAAAGGGGAATCCACCAATATTTGAGTGATATTAACTATCTCTGTACCCAAGGGTTCTATTTAGCACCATTTCTCACTAACATTCTTGTCTAGTTATTTTGAAGCAAATGAAAAATAGCTCTTTCCTTCTGAGAGATGGGGTTTATACGAGATAGCGAATGGTCTGCGTTATTACTGACTAGGAAGAAAGTTTTGCTTGCTTCCCTCAAATAACTATAAACAAAATATTTTAGATTGAGATTCCATCTGCAATAAAGTAATAAGAACACATGTTTTCTTTTCCTCTCATGATGCTGAAAAATCACCAAGTCAAATATGTATAGTAACTCTTGGCAGCTAATTAACAAAAGTGTATATAAATACTGAGAAGGTGAAATGTTGGCTTGGGAACTTTGCATCTAGTTTACAAGGAGGCAGAAAGTCCCTGGGGGCAGCACTGCAGCTTCCAAACCTAGGTTAATAATTACATCTCGGGGTCTAGTATCATAGTGGTGATGTATTCAAGGAGCAAGTACAAGTACTTTAGAAGCAACTCCATTCTCTTATTTGATGCTCACAGAATATCAAAAGAGAATCCTTTCATAATCCACAGTAATACTTAGTTTTCTCCCATATAATTCTTTCATACCTCAAAGATTGTCCAGAGTAAAATAAAACTTTCTCAATAAACAGCCAGTACGTTTTTCTGAGATCTCTTCCTCTTCCCAATTCCTCCGTCTACATTCCCTTCCATTTGGAGGTGGGGCAGAGAGTGAGAGATTGAACTTAAATGGACAGTATTGGGAGAGGGGAAAACCTCTGATGCCTTATGCATTAATAATTGGTGCCCCATCATATTTGCACCTTTGCCTGCCTTGCAATCCAATGAAGTATCTTGCATACTCCTGGTACTTATCAACTCTGCCCACTGTCCCATTTCTTTAATAACTCACTATACCACTAAAAAGCAGAGCATCAAATGTTAAGTCATGCTCAGCAGATCCTTTGAAATACCAAGAGAGGAATAAAAACTTTAAAGAGGGTGTATAAATAATTTTGAAAAGGAAATTATGATAGGAATTTTTCACAGAAGAAAAAAATTTACTTTCTACTCAGTCATGAAGCAAAACTTTAATTTGTGCTTCGAAACCTTCATTTCCTCTTACTTCACAATGATGGAACTAGAGTTTTTCTTTGATAGTCTCCCAGTTTCCACCCCATATTGGTGAATGTAGTCCTTGTCGCCTCGTCTCATGAAGAACTCCTATTGCTCATTTGAATTGCACGTCTTCACAAACGGCCTTCTCCAGCAGACACTGCTTGCCCCCCAGTCTCTGTCAGCCTTCTTTCCCACATATCTTGTACCAGCTGACTCCCTTGCAGCTCAAATGTTGTAAACTCTCAGATCTGAACCCTTTTGCTCAGTAGTTCTCAATCCAGGCTACGTACTGGAATCATCTGGACAGCTTTCACCAATCCCAGTGCCCAGGTGCACCTCCGACTTGTTGTCAGTAACTCTGGGGGTGGGCCTTGGTCACCAATATTGTGTACAGTGTGCTCGCTACCTGGTCACTCTGTGAAGCCAGGGCTGAGAGCTGCTGCTCTAGCCCAGTGTCTCTCAGACTTGAAGAGGTATCAGAACTCCCTGGTGGCACCTGTGAAAAATGCATATTTCCTTTCTTTTCTGAGAGTTCCTGACTCCTTGGGTATGAGGAGGGATCCATTTTATAAGCATAAAATGCTTCCCAGGGGAAGGCTGATGAAAATAGTTCTCAAACCAGTCTTTGAGAAACACTGCCCTGCGAAGTCTCAATACGAAGTCATACAACCCTGCTGTGTCCATGTACCCAGTTAAAATTTTTTTAATGTAGGGATTTTCATACCTATATAGAGGTAATAATATAATAAATATTCTGGTTCTCTGTGGCTGCATAATAAATCACTCCAAAATTCAGATGCTGAAAACAACAACAATCATGTATTGTGCTCATAAATCTAAATCAGGCAACACTCAGTTGGGACAGCTCGTCTCTGCTCCATCTGCCATCAACTGGGGCAGCTTCATGGGGGCTGGAGAGCCCAGTTCCACGATGGCTCTCACACACACACATACACACACACACACACACACACACACACAGAGTTTGTTTAATTTGACTTTAAAATTATGATTTAAAGTGTTTTGTACGAAGCCCAGAATCTTTACTCAGTGTATGACAATGGGTGGTATGGCCTCGAAGGTGTGTCCTCTGAGCAGCGTGGCACACACAGGCGTTACCCCATGAATGCGAATGATCCCTTATGATGACAGGCATGTGTCAGCACACACACCTATCCTGACTGTTGAGATTGTCACAATTTATTAATTACAGCGCACGGATTAAGTGACTATTGTTAAGTGTGGCACTGTGTTAAATAGGCCCTAGAGATATAAAGTCATACATGTATAATTCCATATCTTAAAGGTACAAATAAATAAATGTACAACTATTTTCAAACATATTAAACAGAATCATTATTACTTTTTAAAATGTACTATTTCAAATTCAGGAAGAGAATGATTATATCATTCAATAAAAGTATCAGTAATCTATTTTTGTTGTTGTTGTGTTTTGTTTTAGACATTTCCTTCTTTATTTCAGGCTTTTTCTTTAGGAAGTTGAAACAATTCTGCCTACAACAGCCTCCTCTCTTACCCCCATGCTGACTCTCTTGTTATTTTTATGATATAGACTCAAAGAAGCATCGCTGTTTAGAGCTGGAGGGAACGTTGGACACATATCCCTTTTCAGTTTTCTCTTTGAAATGTGTGTCATGTTACTTTCCATTCCGTTATATATATTGTGCAGCTGTTCAGGTTCTGAATGTGGGAAGGTCACTGGTATAAATAGGATGCCTCACCAAATGGGGACATGCTCCCGGGCCTTTTGGAAGTGAGCGCACTGTACTGATCCTGTCGCTAAGGTGGAGATTTACTGTTCCCCTTGCTCTTTAGGCATTGTAAATGGGAAGGGTAAAAGGGATTAGGGAAATTGAAAGGAGGCTGAGCGAGGACTCTGGGAAGTGAATTCCTTTGCCAAATTATGTCCTAAGACTGGTTCGGTTTGGTGTTTCTAAAGCCCAGGTCCTTGGACGTGACTTGGAAAAACATTCTGAATAAGCCAATAGGTGTAATGCCCTTGGTGATGTGCTGACACCTTTCAATATGACTGACTGACTTTAGGCATGAGGGCAAATATAATTCAAGGTGCTATTCACACTCACTGAGATCTTTATCCATAGAGTGTCTTCAGAGGCCTGGCAAGAGACAGGTTGGCTAAATAAAGTTGAAATCTGTACTAATTTCACCTATATTTGTACTACCATATATTTTAAAACTACTGATAGATTTTTCTTATTTCAGAGAACCTTCTGCATTTAATGTATGAATAATAGGAATAACTTTTCATACATTGGAGCCTACAAATAGGAAAATTCACATTGGAAAAGAGCAGCATATTGGACAGCATGATAATAAAGAACATCATTTATTCATTTATTGAACAAATATTTAATGAAATCCCACTTCGTAACTGGCTCTGTGCTAAGTGCCTGAGGCTCTGCTACACTTAATAATATGTTGCTGTATGTTGAAAAGTAAAATAAAAACAAAACATAAATATGGTGGGAAAATTCTTTTATGAAATTGGCAAAGTACGATATACAGTTCAATAGAATATAATTTGTGATACTGATACTATGCCAGGTTAGGTTACTGAAACCTGAAAAAGCTAACAAGAGAATAACAAATTAATAGGAGGTTAAAACCCGAATGGAAATGGGAGCCAGGAGGACTAACACGGAACCCAATCGGGGAACCGCCTGTGCCCTGAGGGCATTTGCTGAGCCAGGTGCAAGCAGGCTTAGGTTTTGACAGTTACGTGACATGAAGGGGACAGATGCCAAAGGTGGGTACCCCTAAGTAGTCATCTAGGAGCCTCTGCCTCTGTTATGGGCTGACTTCTGTCCCCTCAAAATTCATATATTGATGCCCTAACCCCTAGTACCTCAGAATGCAGCTGTGTTTGGAGATGGGGCTGTTAAAGAGCTAAATTAAAATGAGCCTTTATGTGTATAGCTTAATCCAATCTGATTGGTGTTCTTTTAACACAGGAAAGAGATCAGGACATGCACAGAGACACAAGGAGCCTGTACCCACAGAGGAAAGATCTCGTAAAGAAGCAGTGGGAAGGTGGCCCTCTGCCAGCCAGAGAGAGGCCTCAGAGGAAACCAACCCTACTCGCACTTGATCTTGGACTTTCAGCCTCCAGAACTGAGAGAAAGTAAATTTCTGTTCTTTAAGCTCTACCATTCTGTGGTCTTTTCTTATGGTGGTCCTAGAGGACTAAAACACTAACCATAACCATAGGGTTAGGGAGCGTTAGAGGTACACCTGCTCCCCCCCACACACACACCTTAGGGGACAGCAAGGAGAGTTATGGTGGAGAAGAGCAGAACAGGAGGGAACAAAGCCATCTCTGAGTGGGACCTAGCCTCCAAGCCCCTCTGAATATATGAAGCTCAAATCCATGTTACTTGAGCAGTTCAAGATCCTAAAATAGTGAATCTAAGTTAAAGTGGCCCCATGCTAGTTTTGTTTCTGGATTCCAGGCAGAAGAAAGCACAGATTCACTCAGGAAAATGTGCCTTTATACTTGCCATCAACAAACGCCCACAATACATGCTACAACACGGATGGTTCTTGAAAACATTATGTTTTTGAAGTAATTCAGACACAGAGGGAAACTATTGTATAATTCAGTCTATATGGAATACTTAGAACGGGCAAATCCACAGAAACAGAGAGTAGAATAGGGCTTACTAGGGGCTGGGAAAGGGGAAGGGGGAGTTATTGTTTAATGAGTGTAGAGTTTATGTTAGGAAAGATGAAAATACCTTGGGTATAGGTAATGGTGATGGCACAATATTATGAATGATTTTAATGCCACTGAATTATACATTTACAAATAAGTAAAATGTTAAAAAATTATGTTATATATATTTCATTTCAGTAAAAAATGCAAATAAAAAATTCCCACTAATAATTTTCCAAAAACAATGAAAGCAACCAGACAGCAAAGTCTTCAGATATTAGAATAATTATTCATCTCTTGAATAAACCCTTTGCCTATTATGTTTAAAGAAAAAAGAAGATTGGATCCTAGAATAAGCAGAAAAGATTTTAAAATTTACTAGATTTTTAAAAATCAAATATTTATTCTAATAATAAAACATATAATAATTAAAATAAAGCACTCAAAGATGGAAGGTAAAGCAAATTCAATATAGCTAATTTCTGCTGAATGACAGTCAGAAGAATTATCCAGAATGCATAGAGAGACAAAGAGATGTAAAAAAAATGAAAGAGAGGTTCGGAGAAGAGACATAGAGGACAGAGAAGGTCTACCCTGTGTCCAAAGTTCTGCAAGGAAAGCGAGGAAGAACGGAGCATTGGTGATATTGGAAGAGATAAGGGCTGAGGGTTTTCCAGAAATTATTAGAGGCACAAATTCATGTACCCAAGAATTTGGATGAATATAAAACAGGATGAATAAAAATATACAATTGCCAGACACATTATAATGAAACTGCAGAGCATCAAAGATAAGGGGAAATCTTTAAAATAACCAGAGAAAAAGGATAGATTACCCGTGTTTCAGTCATCTCTTGTGTAACAAACCACTGAAAAATTTATTTTCTTAAAATAATAATGATTTATTATTTCTCACAATCCTATGGGTTGGTAGGGCAATTTTACTGACCTTGTGTTGACTCACTCATACAGTTGCACTCTGCAGTCCTAGTGGGTTTATTTGGGGCAGGATTTAACAGATGCCTGGGAAGGGTTGACCTCTCTCACTCCATGAGATTTTTCATCTTCAAAGACACCAGACTGGGCTTCTACATATGGCAATAACAGCATTCTGGGAGGGAATATTTTTAAGACACAGATGTTTACATAGCCTCTGCTTGCATCATATTTTTGGTGTCCCATCGGACAAAGTAAATTATCTGGCCAAGTTCAGAGTCAATATAAGAGAAAACAATACAAAGGGATAAATATTAGAAAGCATGATTTGTTGGGATCCATTAATGTAGCAATCAACCAGTCTGCCCTCTGGCCTCCACGAATCAGTGTCCTCCTCTGTGGAAAAAAACATTCAGCATTTTCCCAAGACCCAAAGTATCTTACAAAAACAGTATCCGAGTCAAAGTCCATCATCTTGTGATCTGTATTAGGTCTTGATGCAGAGGAGGCTTCTTAGATGTAGCTATCCAGGGGCAACTCCTTATGGCTTAGACAAGCTACACACCATCTTCGTTTGTTTTAGCTATTATGACAAAATATCATAGACTGGGTGGCTTATAAATAACAGAAATTTATTTCTTATAGTTCTGGAGGCTAGAAGTCCAAGATTAGGGTGCCAAGCAAGGTCAGGTGAGGGTACACTTGTGGGCTTCAGACTTCTCATTGCATCATCCCATAGCAAAAGGTCCAAGTGATCTCTCTGGTGTCTATTTTATAAGGGCACTGATCCCATTCACGAGGGCTCTGTCCTCATAAGCCAATTACCATCCAAAGGCTACACTTCCTTATTAGGACATCTTAGCCACAGCTACATCACCTTGAGCATTAAGTTTTTAACTATTAATTGGGGGTAGGGTACCAAACATTAAATGGTAAGACGGATTGGAATGTCCAAAACAGATATTGTCATTAAAAGGAAGGAGAGAATGCACTTATCAGCCAGTGGCCCATAACAATTCTGAAATACAGCTGGCCTAATATTGTCATGTTAGTCTTGTCCAAAGGCAGGGAATGTTTCTTGATTAGGGCCTAGAGCCTCGTTCTTTTAATCTCTGGGTATTCTTCTGCCTATAGATAATTGGAGACCTAGAGACCACTTTTCATTTTGAGCTAGCTCTATTTCTTTTAGTCCAAGGTGACAAGACTTCTTTAAAAACATGATGGGTTTCTTGTGAATCTGCATGGCATTTACCCCATGCGCCAAAAACCATGAGGCCCTGAGAAGCCAAAACAGACTTCTCTCTTCTTTGGGCCAATCGAGCTACTGTGGGATGCCACCCTTAATATCCATAGATGTGCTTTCGTCTGCCTAAGAGAGTCTACTAGGCACTGCCTTCTTCTTTCTGAAGCCCTAGTAGAGAAGTTTACTCCTACACTTGGATTCGATCTTTATTTTAGGGTCATTTCTTTGTAAATTGTTGCTGGCTGCAGAGACTGAGAATGAGAAACAATTTTATTTTATGACCCAATAAGTCCTGGAAACTCTATATCTCCTCTAAATTGATCTTGCAAACTAAACAGCTCCTTCTAGTTTATTTCTCTGTGCATATATCTTATCATATTCAGCTAAAGGAAGCCAATTGATACTTTTAACATTCCATCTGGACATCTTAGCCACAGCTACAAATTCATCTGATACATACATATTTTTCCTCTTTCAAGTTATTGCAGGCAACAGTTTTTCCAGTTGTTTCACTATACAAAACAATGATTATCTTTTAACAGCCTCCAATAAAAAATTTCTCCCTGTCTTTCCAGACTCCGCTAATAGATTGTTCATTGTAACTTTAGGCTTAATAAACAGTTTCTGGCTAGGTTTTGATCCACCACCCACTGCCTAGCTCCAAAGCCAATGACAATCATTTTAGGTTTTTGTTATGGCAACAGTCAACTTTTGGGTCCCAATTATTGTTTAAGCTATATGTTATTGTTGTATAATGAATCACCTCAAAGCTTGGTGACTTAAAACAACAATGATTTATTATTATTTTTCCATTGTTGTTTTCCTCATTCTCAAGATTTCCTAAAAGATTCTCCTACTAGTTTCACCTGGGCTTACTTATATGACTATTTAAATGTGTTGGTTGGAAGCTGAGCTTTACTTTAATTCTTGGATCAGTTGTGGGCCAATCTCTTCATCTGGCAGGAATACCAGGAGCTGTGACTGGATGGGAGTCATTAGTGTAACAATCTACCCCAACCTTTAAAGGACCAGCATAATTCCTATCAGCTTTTTCCATTGTAACAGGGCAAGCTAGAGGGTGGCAGAATAAAATCTTCACTGTGAAGATTTTAACAAACAAACAAACAGACAAATAAACAAAACCCAAAATGTCCCAAATGAACAGCTAATTTAAAATTCCATGTTAAATGAAATTATCTATCAAGAATGAAGACAAAATAAATTTATTTTTTAAAGATTTAAAAAATAATAACTTATTTTTAGAGAGAGGGGGAAGGAGAGAGAAAGAGAGGGAGGGAAACATTGATATACATTGATTACACCCCCAACTGGGGACCTGGCCTGGGTACCTAACTGGAAATCCAGGCGCGTGTTATGACTGGAATCAAACTGGCAACCTTTTGGTTTGTGGGAGGAAACCCAACCAACTGAGCCACTCTTGTCAGGGCCAAATAATTGTATTTTTAGGTGAGTAAAACTGAGACAGTTTGTCACAAACACATGCTCACAAAGGAAGATTATATAGAATGAACTTCAGGCAGATGGAAAGTGATTCCAGATGGGAAGTTTGATATGCAAGAAGGAACAAGAGGACTTCTGGTCAAGATGTCAGCATATGTAAACATAGCTCACCTCACACATCAAAATTACAACTAAAATATAGAACAAGCATCACTCAGAATCCCAAGAAATCGAGTTGAATGGAAGTCAGAAAACTATGGAATTAAAGAAACCACATCCATCCAGACTTGCAGGGGGGGCAGAGACTCAGAATGGGCTGGTCTCACATCTATGTGTGGTGGATAAGTTCAGGAGGGATATCTCAGGAGCGAGGAGTCCCAAACCCACACCAGGACACACACCTAGGGGTCCACTACCAGGAAGATAGGTCCCCATAACTTCCAGCGGTAAAAACCAGTGGGGACTGAGTGAGTAGAAGAAACTGCTGGAAGTCCCAAGCAGCTTCCCTTAAAGAACCCACACATGGACTTATTCAGACTCACTCCCTCTGAGCTCCAACACTGGGGTAGCAGCTTGAAAGGCACCAGTGGCACACTGGGAGGAGCTGAAGTATCTGGCATCAAGGCAAGAGCTGGGATACAGTTTTCACCCAGACAGAAAGGCAGGCAGAGGTCATTGTCTCTTTTCTGAGCCCTCCCCACACAGGGCAAGAGAGCCAGCAGGCAGGTGCCATATCTTAGACTCCATCAACCTAGCTAATACTGTTTTACCTGCTCTGGAGATATGGAGATACCCTGAGGCTCCATCTCACCCAAATTATAGGCCCATCTTACCTGTTAATCATGACTTTTCCATATGAATGGCTGATCTGGGCTCATGCATCACAACTTCCTAAATCCTTTTAAACAAGCAACAGCCCCCATACATCTTGCTAAGTGGCCTCAGGCCTGTCTTAGCAGCAGCCAGCCTAGACTCACAGTTTGCCTTTGCCTGGGAATCTCCAAGCCCAGCACAAGTAGCACCCATCTCAGACTGCTTTATAGCTCATGCAGGTGGCCCTGGGCAAAACATGGGTGGGGGTTGACCTTGGCCTGCACCACTCAAGAAACCCCCTAGCCCGAGCACCCCATGGACAGCTATAGACCTTGATGGAGCACCACCACCCTGCCTCTCTGCACAGCTGATCCTCTATGGAGGGCGGAGGTTCGTGGTCAGTGGTCTTGGCTAGTCCTTGTGGCTGACTGCCTGGGTAAATCCCTCCCATTGATCTGTCAACAGCAACCAAGGCTCAACTACAAGAGGAGGATGTACTCAGCCCACATGAAGGGCACACCTCGAATACCCAACTTGGGTGATAGGGGAGGCTGGGCCACTGGACCCTACAGGACATCTACTACATTAGGCCATACTACCGAGACATGGAGTCAAAACTGCTCTTCCAAATACATAGATACAAACACAGGAAGGCTGTGAAAAGGAGGAGACAAAGAAACATGGCCTAAATGAAAGAATAGATCAAAGCTCTAGAAAAAAAGAGCTAAACAAAATTAAGATAAGCAATCTATCAGATGCAGAGTTCAAAACGCTGGTTATAAGGATGCTTAAGGAACTCAGTGAGGACCTCAAAAACATAAAAAAGATCCAGTCAGAAATGAAGGATAAGCGATTTGAAATAAAGAATAATTTACAGGGAAACAACAGTAGAGGGGATGAAGCTGAGAATCAAATCAATGATTTGGAACATAAGGAAGCAAAAAACAACCAATCAGAACAACAAGAAAAAAGGAGCCAAAAAAAAAAAATGAGTATAGTGTAAACGATCTCTGGGACAACTTCAAGTGTTCCAACATTTGCATTGTAGGAGTGCCTGAAGGAGAAGAGAATGAACAAGAAATTGGAAATCTATTTTGAAAAATAATGAAAGAAAACTTCGCTAATTTGGTGAAAGAAATGCATACACAATTCCAGGAAGTGCAAAGAGCCCCAAATAAGATGGATGCAAAGAAGCCCACTCCAAGACACATCATAACTAAAATGCCAAAGGTTAAAGATAAAGAGAGAATCTTAATAGCTGTAAGAAAAAAGCAATTAGTTACCTACAGGGGAGTTCCCATTAGATTGTCAGCTGATTTCTCAAAGTAAACTTTGCAGGGTAAAAGGGATTGGCAAGAAATATTCAAAGTGATGAAAAGCAGGAACCTACAGCCAAGATTGCTCTACCCAGCCAAGATGTCATTCAGAATCAAAGCACAAATGAAAAGCTTCCCAGACAAGAAAAAACTAAAGGAGTTCATCATTACCAAACCATTATGATATGAAATGTTAATGGGACTTATTTAAGAAAAAGAAAATGCTCAAAACTAAGAAAAATAAAATGTCAATAAATACACATCTATCAACAATTGAATCTAAAAAAAAAAACAAACAAGAAGAATGGAGGCAGAATATAGTACAGAGATCGTTTTGGTGGCTGCTGGGTGGGAGGGGGTATGGGAGAAAGGGTGAAGAGGTGAAGGAATTAACTACAAATATTAGTTACAGAATAGGTATGAGGATCTAAATTACAGTATAGGAAATGGAGTTGCTAAAGAACTTATAGGTATGACCCATAGACATGAACAGTGGTGTGGGGAGTGCCTGAGGGACTTGGGGTACTGGATAGAGCAGGGCAAAGAGGAAAATTTTGGGACAACTCTAATAGCATAATCAATAAAATATAATTTAAAAACAGAGTATATAAATAGATAGATAGATAGATAGATAGATAGATAGATAAATAAGTAAGTAAATGGAGACTAGAAAGACACACACATAAGCAAAGAAGGAACAAGAGCACATGAGAAAATAAAATATTACCTTATGGGGTTAAAAATAAGATAGATTTAATATGTGCTAAGACAACAGATAACTTGGAAGTGGGATAAATGGAGTTAGAAGTGTTCTAAGTTTCCTTAGTTCTTGTATTTCTTAGAAGGTGGATAAGTCTACTGCTTAACTCTAGGCTTTGCTGAGTAGGTGTGTAAGGATTTTTAAAACCAGAAATATAGAATGTGTAGAAAAACATAAAGTATGAAAGGATATGGTTAATATAAGTCAAAATGTGTTATTTATTACATTAAATGTGAATGAACTGAATGCTTGAATTAAAAGATAATACATTTTTGACAGTGTGTCTTAATCTCAACTTCAATATAGAGAAAACATATATTGACAAAATATAAGGCAAAAAGAGATAGATCCACAATCATAGCAGGTTTTAACTGACAGCTCTCAATAATTGATGAATTTAGCACATAACAATTAAACTATAGAAAATTTTAATAGCATTATTAACAAACATAACCTAACGAACACATGCAGAAAACTGTACTCGCCAACTGCAGCACACACTGTACTCCTTAGCACATATAAAACTTTTATAGCAAAAGACCAAATACAAGGCCACAAGGTAAGTCCTAACAAATTTCAAAGAACTGAAATTTTACAGAGCTTAGTTCCAGTTGCAATGTAATTAAGTCATAAATCAATACTTGAAATAAGTAAAAAAGCTCATACTTTCAGAAATTTAAAAAAAAATCCTCAACCTAACACTTGGGTCAAAGAAGGAACCAAAATAAAAATTAGATAATATTTTGCATTGACTAATTATAAAACTAGTACATGTTTACCTGCTTGTGGAATGCAGCTAATGCATTTTATTTAAAAACTTTTAATCTAAAATATGTACTAAATATGAAGAGTGGCTGAAAATTAATGAGTAAAATATCATCTGTCACATGAAGTTAGAAAACAATCAGAAAAATAACTGCCCCCACTCAAAAAAAGTAGAAGAAAATACAGTACAGTTATAAGTAAAATAGCCACTAAATGAGAAACCTCAATAAACACCATCAATATTGGCAAAAGATGGTTCTTTGAAAAAATAATGACAAATGCCTAGTACAACTGATTAAGAACTAACAAAAAAGAGAAGGCAAATAACCAGTAACAGGAATGAAAAAGAGTTTCCATTACTGATGCTGTAGTTATTTTATAAGTAAGAAGACAATTTTGTTGTAAAAGTTTTGAGACTATAGATTCTAAGCTGATGACTTCATGTCTTCATTGAAAAACTTAAAATAATCAAAAGAGAGTTTCCACAGGCCTCTGCTATGCAACGAATTCCCCCGTAAGCACCCTAATCTGGATGGGCAAATTTCCTGACTGTCAATACAGTGAATTTATCCATGCTCCTATCTACACGCAATCCCTCCAACCAAACACTAAATCTCATTCCTCTTTCCTACTGAAGGACATTGTGTTATCCGTTCTCCCTTCTATTTGTTTGTTACATATTCAATTTTTTTTACTCTTTATCAAGTTATTTCCATTAGCATGCAAACATATGCTTATTTCTCCCTCCGAGGGGAAAAGAGTACTCTTTTGACCCCAAATCTCCCTCCATCTACCCATTTCTCTGCTTCTATTTATAGCAAAAGTCTCACCATTTCTTCTTCTCCCATTCTCTTTCCACTCATTTATGTTTTATTCCCTACCACTCCACCAAACACAGCTCTTATCAAGGTCATCAAATGACCTTGCTAAGTCTAATAAAGGCCAACCTCTGCCCTCATCTAGCAATAGCATTTGACAGAGTAAGACAACATTTTTCTTCTCTTGGAAGACCTTTTTCTTTGGTGTTCAATACAGCATGATTACCCTGTTCTCCACCTACCTCATTGTCTATTCATTCCCTGTCTCTTTTTCAGATTTCTCCCCAAATCTTAATACTGGGGCTCATCAGGGTGGATCCTTGGCTCTCCTTTTTTTATTTTATGTACACTTACTTCTTTGGTCATTTTATCTAGACTACTTACTTTAAATACCATCTATATGCTGAGGCTCACAAATTTGTATCTCTAGCTTGGACTTCTCTCTCAATTTCAAGATCAATTACCTAGTTGACAATTCCACTTGGCTATCTAATAGAAACCTCAAATTCAACATGTAACAAAGTGGACTTGAGATTTCATCTGTCTAAAATTGTATTAGTCATTCTTCCAGCCACATAAATGTAAAAAAATTTGGAGCCAGTTTTAGTTTATGAACCTCCCCACCCCTACACCACCACCATGACTCACATCTCATCTATCAAGAAATACTGTAATCCTGATCTTCCGAGTATATCCAGAATCTGAACACAGCTCACCACCTCCACTGCTCTGGTCCTTCCCCGAACCATCACCACTTCACATTTGAATTACTGTAATAGCTTCACAACTGGCCTCCCTGTTTTTATGCTTGCTATTTCTTTTTATGCTTGCTACCTCATAGTCTATTCTCAACACAGCTGCCATGCCTATGTTCAAAACCCTGCAGTGGCTCTTCACTTCACTCAGAGAATCCCAAATCCTTCCAAAGTCTACAGAACCCTGCATGATGAGGCCCTTTAACTTTCTGACCACCTCATCTACTGGTCCTCCTATTGCTGAAATCAGACAAGGACATCCTCTATTACCATTTATATTGTATGTACTAGCTACAAATAATTAGAAAATGAAGCACGAAAAAGGATACTTTTAACATGAACATCGAAGCATACCTACAGGAATAAATCTAACAACCTATGTAAAGGATATCTTACAGAGAAAATAATAAAGCTTTATTGAACATTGAGACAGACCCGAATCAGCAAAGACTTATACTGTTCATGGATCAGAAGATGTAATATTACTTAAACATGCCAGTTCTCCCTAAATTGAACATTAGTCCTTTCAGTCCTAATAAAAATTAAATTCGTTTATTTATTGAAATTAAATGACGTCTCCTAAAGTGTATGGAAATGCAAATGATAAAAAACGTCAAAACACTCCTGAAGAAAAATTCAAGAGGTAAATTTGTCACTCATATACTATAAAGTAACAGTATTGAATCAGGAATGTTAAACAGATGATGGAATGGAATGGAGACCCAAAAAACAGAGATATGCTCATATGGAAAGTTATTGACCAAGGCAGCTTTGTATGCCAGTGGAGGAAAACAGACTTTTTAAATGATACTGCTAGGCCCTGGCTGGTGTAGCTCAGTGGATTGAGCACGGGCCTGTGAACCAAAGCATCACTGGTTCAATTCCCAGTCAGGGCACATGCCTGGGTTGCAGGCCATGTCCCCAGTATGGGGTGTGTGAGAGGCAACCACACATTGATGTTTCACTCCCCCTCTTTCTCCCTCCTTTCCCCTCTCTCTGAAAATAAATAAATAAAATATTTTTAAAAAATGATACTGCTAGGACAAGTAGGTATCCGTAGAGAAAAAAGTTAAAATGGACCTTTAGCTTATCTCATATATAAAAATCAACTTCATTAGGTAAGATACCTAAATGTGAAAGACAAAATTACAAAGCATAAAGAAGACAGGAAAACTTCAAAGACCCAAATATTGAAGAATTTCTTAATTATGAAATAAGAAGCGATAAATTTAACTTTAATAAAAGTAACAATTCTTTTAATCAAAAGACATAGAGAGAGTAAAAAGCCGAATCACAGAACAGAAAAAATGTAGTTGCAACATGTATTAGTACCAAAAAAAGGCTTTTGTCTCTAATATATTAAAAATTCCTACAAATCAATAAGGGAAGAACTGATAACAGATACCCAAAACAACAGGAAAATTTCAACATAAACAGGCACTTCATAAAAAATAAAATAAAATACCCAGTAGACATATGAGAAGGTACCCAACCTAACTGGTGGTCAGGGAAATGAACTTGAAAGTTACAAATAAAAGCAACACTTGAACATGTTCCCTAGGAAGTTTTCTGTTCATTTTTAAGTTCTAGAACTATCCTGTAGTCCATGAATTAACAGAATTGATGCTGCATATATTTTTTTCCTTCTTTGGGTGATTTACTTATCAGAAATGAAATTACTGCATCAAAGGTATATGAATCTGGTAAGAATTAAATAAATGAAGATGAAGAGATATTCCATGCTCATGGATAACAAAATTTAACATTGTCAAGAGATCAGTTCTTCCCAATTTGATCTATAGATTTAATGCAATCTCAATTAAAACCACAGCAAATTATTTTGTGAATATCGACAAACTAATTCAAAAATGTATGTGAAGAGTCAGAAGACTCTTTACAGAAGTGAAAGAGAAGAACAAAGTTAGGAGGCTAACATTATCTGACTGCAAGACTTACTATGCAGCTACAGGAATCAGTACAGGGAGGTAGTAGAGAAGGAACAGACAGACAGACTAATGGAAGAGAACAGAGCACCCAGAAAGAAGCCGCCATAAACATAGTCAACTGATCTTTGACAAAGGAGCAAAGATAATGCAATGGAGCAAAAGCAGTCTTTTCAACAAATGGTGCTGAACAACTGGGCATTCACATGCAAAAAAAAAACAGAATCTAGACACAAACCTTATACCCATCACAAAAATTAACTCAAAATGGATCATAGGTCTGAATGTAAAACACAAACCTGTAAGACTTTTAGAAGGAGAAAATCTAGATGACCTTGAGTTTGCCAATAACTTTTTATATATAACATAAAAGGCAGGATTCGTGAAAGAAAACCGATAAGCTGGACTTCATTGAACCTGGGGTCTGCAAACAACACTGTCAAGAGAATGAAAGCCAAGTCACGGACTGGAAGAGAATATTTGCAAAAGACATATTTGGAAAGGGACTCACCCAAAATATTCAAAGAACAAGTAAAACTCAATCATTAAATAAACAACTTGATTTAAAAACAAGCCAAAGACCTTAAAAGACATCTCACCAAAGAAGATACACAGATGGCAAATAAGCATATGAAAAGGTACTCCCTATCATATGTCATCTGGAAAATGCCAGTTAAGATAATGAGATACCTATCGGAGTGACCCGAATCCAGAACACTGACGGCGCTAATGCTGGCAAGGATGCAGAGCAACAGGAGCGCTCATCGCTTGCTAGTGAGGATGCAAAATGGTAGTCACTTTGGAGGGCAGTTTGACAATGTCTTTCAAAACTAAACACACCCTTATCATGCAATCCAGCAATTGCATTCCTTGGTATTTTCCCAAGGGAACTGAAATCTCGTATTTGTACAAAAACCTGCACACAGACACTAAGAGCAGCTTTATTCGTGATTGCCAAACTGTGGAAACAATTAAGATGTCCTTCAGCAGGTGAAGGGATAAATAAAGTGTGGTACATTGAGACAATGGAATATTATCCAGTGCTAAAAAGACACAAGCTATCAAGCCATGAAAAGACATGGAAGAAACTTAAATGCATAATGCCAAGTGAAAGCAGCTGATCTGAAAAGGTTACGTACTGTGTGGATCCAAGTCTGACATTCTGAAAAAGAACTGCATTCTGAAAAAGAAAAAACTGCATTCACAACGATGCAGTGAAAAGCCTCTGGATGCTCAGGGTGAGCAGGGAGAGAGGTAGGACTACACAGAACTCAGAGGACGTGTAGGGCAGTGGAGCTAGTCTACGCAACACTGGTGGTGGACAGGTGTCGCCACACATTTGTCCAAACCTATAGAATGCACACCACAAAGAGTGAACCCCAGCGTAACTAAGGACTTCGGGTGATAATGATGTGTCAGTGTAGGTTCACTGGTTGTAACAAATGGGCCACTCTGGTGGGCGGTGATGACAATGGGGGAGGCTGATGCCTAAATGGGGGCAGGGGTGTATGGAAACTCTCTGTACCTTCTGCTCAGTGTTACTGTAAAACGTAACGTGTTCAAAAAAATGAAGCCAATTACCATATGATCTCACCTATAAGTGGAACCTAACTTAAAAACAAACAAACAAAGAAATGAGCAAAATAGAACCAGAGACAATAGAAATAAAGAAGACACTGACAGTGACCAGAAGGGCAGGGGAAGGGAGATAACGGGGAACGAAGGGGAAGAGGCAAGTCAAGGCACAGGAGCAGAGGGCCCATAGGCATGGGCAATGGGTGCGATTGACAGTGGCGGGGGCTGGGGAGGCAAGGAGA
>PVKM010009350.1:0-36823 GCA_004027735.1 Carollia perspicillata | reverse complement strand
AGCAGCCAGCAGATGGGATTCCATACCACGGAGCTATCCTAAAGCCATGGCCAGCTGGAGCAACAGACCCAAGGAAACCATAGCTAGCTGCACAGAAGGAGACGACACCCTTCTTTCTAACCAGTACTAAAAAGTTAGCAGCTTTTGAGCACAATACATCCAACATCTGGGAACCTGTGTTTCACTTCCCCTAAACTCTCCAAGACAACTTCCGTGGGCAGACTTTGATTGCGACTTCTTCAGGCAGAATTCCCTATGGATAGTCCTGGCTCTCTGGGACACTAAGAAGATTTCTGCAAATGACCTTGAGTTCACCCATTTGTCATGATCCTCATTACTGCTTCTCTGGCTCAGAAAGTGCCAAGAACAAATTAAGTTCATATGAGACTTATTCTTCAGTCAAAGACGCTGGCTCTGTTTCCCAACAATTTTCATTTGAATAATTTAAGAACTTGATATATTGTCAGTTGCCCTGCAGCCTCCTACTATGTCAACATTGTGTTCTTTAACATAAAAGTTTCATTTTTAGCCTTTTATTTTCTGTGTTAAATGGCCATACATCTCTGTTAACTGACCGGGATTACGCAGCATATGGAATGCCAAAGCTTCTCTCTTTGAAATACAATTTCCTTTTGGCTTTTGGCCCGAACGCAGTTAAGCAGCATTAGCTCCCCAGGCCGACCTCATCGTCGAGTTAAATACAGTAAGAAGTGCTGATGCTTCTATTTCGCTAATATCTTTGCTCTGTAATCCTTTCCTTTACGACCTGCCCCTAGCTGCTCCCTGAGCTAAGAACGTACTGTTCATAAAGCAGAGTGACAAGACATCATAGAACGATAAAGAAAATGGTGTTACTTTAGCTTGCACCTGAGCAATCAGGACACAGGGTGTGAATGTAGATGCTCTAGGCTACTATCTGATACCTTGTAAAAAGCCAAACATTACGCTTTCATCGAACATGAGAAAAATCAAGATTTCTGTTGTTTTAATCTTTTACTCATAAAAGAGCCACTGAAACAGAATCAACCCCGGAGAGGCATACCGAGTGGCGTGATCGCATCGGTCGCATCACTGCGTCGGCCTTTAGAGTCCTTCTTGGATTAGCACACCAGAAGCGCATCGAACAGAAATCCCGTTTGGTTGGTGTTAATAATTCTCTAATTGCTTAGCAGCGTTCAAATCCAGAAGGGGCAAAAACATAATTCTGAATGTTTCTTCCTCAATGACCTATCTTTTACTTAAGTTACCTTTAACAGGCACTGCTTGTAGAATAAATCCTCTGGGCCAGGCACACTTAAGGGCTTTACAAGCATTAACTTATTAAATCTTTATAACGATTACATGGAGCAGATTCTAACTTCTGACCCAGTTTTGCAGATGAAGAAGCTGAGGCACAGCGAGGTCAGTGCCCAAGGTCACAGGGCGTGTAAGGGGCAGAGCCAAACTGGCTCCAAGGTCTGTATGGACCCTGCCCCACTGGAATAGGTTTCCCCTCACTATAAATCAGTGTTGAATACAAACCTCAGCCTTTAAAACCCTTGACGAACACCAGTTAAATTTTGTTAAGACAGAATAACAGTGGACCGACTTAAAACATGGATAAAGAAACAAGGGTATATAGTTGTGACTTCTAAAAAACCTTAGCAACGTGATGAAGTGAAGAAGACAGATTATAGATTTTTGTCTCTAAAATCTTCCATACATGAAACAGGTTCAAAATCTAAATTTAATTTAAATTTAAATGTGGTTTTGATAAGCTTCTTAAATAACTACTGTTGTTTCCCCTGGGACATATTGATTTCACATCTTACTGTCTGTTTCCAGAAAAGAAAGAAAGAAGACTATCTGGCTTTTAAATGACTACCCTGCTTCTCTCCTGATAATAGTGCTGTGTTCAAAAACAAATGATGTGGTAAAAGAAAAGAAGCAAAGAGGTTGTGGACAGGGAAGACAAATTATCAGCGTAAACTCTCTTAAACTGAGAACTTTGTCTCCTTCAACTTTCTATCTCTTCTCCAAGGGCTCACTCTGGGCGACACCCACTGCCGTCCATCTCTACTGCCCCCAGGCCTCAAACACCCTCTTCACACTTCTTTTTAAAAGACTTTATTTATTTTATTTTAGAGAAAGGGGAAAGGAAAGATAAAGAGAGGGAAAGAAACATCAATATGTGGTTGCCTCTCACATACCCTCTACTGGGGACCTGGCCCACAACCCAGGCCTGTGCCTGGACTGGGAATCGAACCAGCAGCCCCTTGGTTTTGTGGGCCAGCGCTCAAATCCACTGAGCCACACCAGCCAGGGCAAAAACCCTCTTCAACTTAATCTCAGGGCACTCAGCAACTGAAACCTTTGGCTTTTAATCCTCCCTTCTCTCATCCTCTCTATTGCCTTTCCCCTCTAAACTTAGAAAGGTTTCTTATGTATATTGTGTTCCTTTGGATGATAATAATAATATTAATAAAACAATAACAACAAAATATGACTACCGGGCTCTATGCTAGCTGTCTTCCATAATGGGTTCTTTTAATCCTCCTAATAGCACTGTGGGGTTAGGTGGGATGGCAGCCAAGATATTTAACACCTATTAGCACAGCCACTAGCCATAAACAATGGGTGGGTCTGAAGTGTGCAAACTGCTGAATGTCAGCCTTGCATTAAGTACACAGGTTATTCCCACTGCACAGAAGTATAAGTAACACACCTAAGATCACACAACTAGTGAATGTCATAGCTCAACATCATGCCAGTGTGTGTTTGACTTGGAGATGACGTCCAGCACTGTGGAGCTAATAGATCTTTGAAAAGAGCAGTCAGTTGCCAAATATACTTAGGAAACATTGCATATATTATCCCCTGTTTTGGACAGAGTATTAGCACATTAAAGGCTCTGAGATGCCCAGAGAAGAAACTTGTTTTACTTTTCTGAATTCCATTTTTCATACTTTATCAGTTAGAAAATCATTTCTTCCAGCAACCCCTATTAAGAGTATTCCAAAAACACAGTAGGGGAAATTTGAGTCCAGAATCATAGTTTCTTGGCCCTTGTAAACCTCTAACGGTTGGATGCCGTAACTCTCTTTTCCTTCTAATGTACAGTAATTTGTGGGCAGAGGTATATTTGTGGCTTTGTTTTATATTCCCGAACAAGCGATTTCTCAGCCATTCATTTAGGCTTATGAATCAGGGGTATGTAAACTTACAAATGTAAGAGTATTTCCTACTGATAGAGATTACTCTTGATTTGATTCGTATAAATTGCATTGTATTATCTGCTAGTATCCTCCATGAACACATTTTCAAATGAACTGTAGTAGAATACAGCCAAATAGCTGACATCTTACCTTGGCTGAATTAATATTTTTTAATCACACTTTCACAAGGGCAATTAAGTAAGGAAAAGAAAAAGATACCTAGATTAGAAAGAAAGAAATTTTAAAAATATATTTATAGATGTATGATCCTGTATATAGACAATCCTAAGACATCCATTAAAAATAAGTAAAACTACTAAATGAGTTCAGCAAGGCTGCAGAATACAGAATCGACATACAGAAAGCACTTGTATTTCTACACAGTTACAATTATGAACATTAAATCAAGAAGAAAATTCTGAGGCTATTTACAATAGCCTCAGAAAGAATGACATACTTAAGAATAAATGTAACAGCAGAATGTATGCCTTGGACACTGACAACTGCCACCAGTCATCTAAAGAAATTAAAGAACCCCTAAACAAAGGGAAAGATATTTTACTTTAATGGATGACAAGACTTAATATTGTTAAGATGGCAATTGATCTATCCATTCCTAAATTGATCTACAGATTCAATGAAATACCCACCAAGATCCCAGCAGCCTTTTTGGCAGAAATTGGCAAGTTGATTCTAAAATTTATGTGGAAAGGCAAGAGACCCCAGATAGCCAAAATGATCTTGAAAATGAAAAAGGTGAAGGATTTATATTTTCCAAGTTCAGTCTTCCTACAAAACTACAGTAATCAAGACCGTGTGTACTGGCAAAGGATAAACAGAGAGAAAAACAGAATAAAATTCAGAATCCATAAAAACCCTTGCACTTTCAGTCGGTTGGATACTAACAGGATACTAATGCCATTCAATGGAGTCACTCACAACAGTCTTTTCAGCAAATGGTACTGCCACAACTGGGTATCCAAGTACAAAAGAATGAAGTTGGACCCCTGACTAATACAGTATATACAAGTCATCTCAAAGGATATAGCTATAAGAGCTGAGACCTACATGTGAGAGTTTAGACAATGAAACTCAGAACAAAACGTAAGAGTAAATATCGATGATCCTGGATTAGGCAGTCATTTCTTAGAGGTTACACAAAAGCACAAATGAGATAAGGAGAATAAGTGAAGACTCCATAAAAATTTTAAAATATTGTGCACCAAAGACAATCATTTAAAAAGTGAACAATTGACAGAATAGGAGAAAACATTTGCAAATAATATATCTGTTCAGGGGTATGCGCTAAAAAACTATGAAGAACTCCTAAAGCTCATTAAAAAACATGTAATTGATAAATAGAAAGAGTCTGAAAAGATATTTATGCAGAGAAGATATACAATTGGCCAACGAGCACATGGAAAGGTGCTGAATGTTATTAACTATTGGGGAAACACAAATCAAAACCACAATTCGGTTACCACTTGATAACCACTAGGATGGCTATATCCAAAAGCACAAATAATTCCCAGTGTGTCAGAGATGTGGAAGACTGGGACCCTCACCCATTGCTGGTGGAAATACAAAGTGACACAGTTGCTTTGGAAGACAGTTTGGCAGTTTCTCAAACGCTTAAACATAGAGCTCCCACAATTTCACTTTTAAACATATGTTCACACAAAAACGTGTGTACGATTGTTTAAGGCACCATTATTCACAAGAGGCAAAGAGTGGAAACAACCCAGATGTCTGTCGTGTGAAAAATGGATAAACAAATGGATTACTATTCAGCAATAAACAGGAATGGAATTCAGCAATGTGCTAAGACATGGGTGAACACTGAGCACATTATGGTGAGTGGAAGAAGAAATACATTGACTTGAAGTTTCCAGAAGGGACGAATTCCGAGACAGAAAGCTGACGAGTGGTTGCCAGGTACTGGGGCTATGAGTCAATGGGAGGGATTGCCAATGGGTATGGGCTTTCTTTGAGGGTGATTGAAGTGTTCTGGAAAGAGTGTGTAGTAATCAATGCACAACTTTGCAAATACACTAAAGCACAAAGGACTGTTTAAGATGGTGACTTCATTGTGTGTGAATTATATCTCCATAAAGCTGTTATTTCAAAAATTAATCCTGTGCTCTTCCCCATATATGTGTTTTTAAAACCCAGCAGTTTAATATAGCTTGACAGCAAAAGAAATAATTGTGCTGCAAAACCCTAGTTTATAGTACCGAGCTCATATTTCTGTAATTTCAGCCACTGGGAACAGAAAATACAACCGAGATAAGAAGTATTGTATCTGATTAAACATTTCAAAACAATACCCTTTAAGGAAGTGAGAAATCGCCATGACGTCCTTCTGTGTTGTATTGAGAGGAATATTAAGGAAACAAATTCCCTCTAAGTCGATGCACATATATTGCAGTTTTAAATGTTAATTAGTTTTTATCTGAAGCATTAATGTCCTTTAGAGACAGTGACAACCGCCATAGGTGGGAATGAATGGAATGCTGCTTATCAGAAATGAGGAACATTGTCTGTTTGCCAAAGTAACCAAATTGTCTCATAAGGAATGTATGACTTGACATGCACTTATCAATATTTCTCAAATGCAACCCTTATCTTGCCTTTGTCGTAAATTTCATTTCCTTGTAATGACTTCACAAATTCCGCCCTTTACACGCATGTCTCTTTTATTTCTATTTCTACAATTAATTAAACCAGAGAAACCTGGCTCAGGCTCTCTCTCGCTCACTCTCCATGGTAAATACACCGTTTTCATCCAGAACACCCCACTATATCATAACTGCTCACTGAATTTTCAGTCTTGCATCTGAACCTCTCTTATAATGATCCCCAGATCATGGGATCACAGGGACTGCTGATGGCCAAGGAGCCTAGAGTTAGCCTAGCTCAGAGTACAAAGTAGAAAAAGGATCAATAAATATTTGCTGAACTAAATCCTTTGCTTTTTAGTACTAATCATCCGTCCATCCTCTACATCCTAGTGAATCAATGGTTTAAACTCCAGTGACGGAAAAGGAAAACTCACTGTCTTAGGAGATTCTACATTCCATTTTGAAGAGCCCTAATTATTAGAAAGCTATCTTCCTACGCACTTTTAACCTTCCGCATCCTGCCTGCGTCTCCTGCGGCCACAGACCATCCTGCTTTCATGCTTTCCCTGTAAATATTTAGGTACATTTATGTCTGATGTTGCTCAGCCCTGGTTTTGTTTGTTTGGCTGTTGCCAAGCTCAGAACTTTACAGTTCTTCTCGCTGTAATTGTCAAACTGAGCTCACTGGTCAAGTTTGAACAGATGATTTTTGGAACCTGGTTCTTGAATCCTTTTTGGGAACTAGGCTGGGGCTCCCTGACTCGCAGTTCTTGAATTTATAATAGAGCCTTGATGCGAAATATGATTCCACCTGTCTTACAAGCAGGTGTGCTGCTTTTCAACAAAGTGTAGCTTTATCCTGGTTGCAAGGTCTAGATGTCATCTGGTTTAACTAGCCTCCAGGCAAAGAAGTCTTTAGGGTTCCTTCTCTCCAATAGCTTAAGCTCCAGGCCTGCCGGGAAAAAATTCCCCCTCTCGGATTACATCTATGTAGCCAGCTATAGAACTTTTTCATATCTCCCACCTTCTTAAAAGTCCAGCATACCTAGGATTTAGTAGTCCGTAGAGATAGCTCCAAGATTGCTCTGATGTTGGCATTTGTCCCTGAAAGTACCAGTGGGAAAGGGTGGGATGTATTGTTTTCACAAGTTTTGGAGAGTTTTCTTCCATATTTCAGGTACACTTCATGGAGACATACCAGGTCTGACTGGCCATTTCCCACAGATGTGATGCAATTCCCCTGTATTCTTTTTAGCAACCCCTCCCTTGCATCTCTACCACTGCCTGGACCGAATCTCTCAGCCAGTACTAGGTAATCTCACTCTGCAACTCTCCTTATTGTACTGGGGACCCAGAAGATACACATGAACACAGTTATACCGAATAACTGTCCCATCTCCAGAATTCACTCATTCAATCGTAGGCATGTTAGGGGTTGCCTCGTAAACCGTGTCCATGTGGATACCATCCCAACAGAATGATTCATCCCACTGTGTTTCAGACTGATCTGTAAAGGGCCATCTCGGGAAGTCACTCATTCAACATGTTCTCCTTAAACACATTTTGCATATCAAGCTCTGTATTGGGTTTAGGGAGAAGGACTAAAGGGTAAATGCCTTCGGCGCCTGGATCATGCATTACTGACCTTTATCACTGGATCCTAGAACAGGCAAAGCAATCATAGATTAAAACTGAGTCTAGACATCAAATATATTTTAAGTTTGGCTCTATTATCGCTAGCCTAAATATTCTGGTTTTTTAAACCCTCTTCATTTTTTAAAAGATTTTACTCATTTATTTTTAGACAGAGGGGGAGGGAGGGAGAAAGAGAGGGAGAGACATCAAGGTGAGAGAGAAACATTGAACGGTTGGTTGCCTCTCGTACGTGCCCTGACTGGGGATAAACCTGCAACCCAGGCCCTGACTGGGAATCGAACTGGTGACCTTTCAGTTTGTGGAACGATGCCCAAACAACTGAGCCACCCTGGTCGGGACTAGCCTAAACATTGTAAGGAATGAAATCATATCTTGGCCAGGTTTAATGGTTTCCAATACCTGGCACATAATAAATGTCCCCAAAACGTTAAATAAATGAGCTCTAGCTATTCTAAAATTCTCCATTTTAAAAGTTGCAGTAAGAAAATAATGTATATATTCACAAATAGTTCATCCAAATATCATTAAATATCTTATGTATTAATAATTCTAAACCAGTATGTTTATAGTAAAAGGCTTCATACATTTTTTCTTATATTAAAAAGAATACTTGATGTTAAGGCTATACTTACTCTGTGTATATGAAACAAACAGTTAAGGATGAAGTAAGTAATCAAAGGAACTCTCAACATCTTAGCATCCTTGGATAAAATAATTTTCTTCAGAAAGTAAGTCAGACTTGACTTGTATTTCTATTCCTAACTCAATATATGAAGATTCTCCAGCTCTCAGCCCTATACATTATATGCACATTCCCAAATGCTTCTCAGATTAGATACTTCTTTTGTTTCAAAGTGAAAAAACAATTTCCTTGTGCACTCTCTGCTTATGATAGTTGAGTTAACTGGCTTTTGGTGATTCTCTAACATGCCTCGGAAACTTTCTACACAGTCCTTCTCTTTAGTTGTCTTTGGAAACATGAAAACTTGTTTAAACATTATAAAAATATGCCATTATCAGCCAAAAATGGAGGGGAGTTGCAAAATAAAAATTGCGGAGAAATGGCTCTGGCATGGGAATGCCACAGAAAACACCATAAAGCCAGGAGGAATCTTTATTTCTCCCATTCATGGAAATAATAGTGAATATGCTTTAAAAAATTAAGGTAATTAGATTCTTTGAATTAACCAAAATTGTCTGTAATGTGGTGAGTTTATTAAAACTTTGTTTTTTTCCTAAAAGACAATTAAACTAATATTTTAAAATCTGAGATGCTCTCAAGTATCATTTTTGTCTCTCATAAATAAGGAGGATTTTTAATATAAGTAACATTAAGTATAAAACCACTGGGATAATGAGTCATACATTCCACAGTGATTTTAATAACTAGTCAGGGAAAAAAGTAAGATGCTTTTCATCAAAACTTTACTCAGAATATCTAATGTGGTTCTTCTAGATACTATGAATAACAAACACTGATTTCAGTTCATCCAGAAGCCCAAGTGGATCATCATTTTTTTCCTACATTAACAGGATAGATCTTAGGAAACAACCATGTTTTATAATCACATAGTCATATTCTAGGGTACTTCATTTTTTTTCAAGATTTTATTTATTTGTCTTTAGAAGGGAAGGGAAGGAGAGAGGGAGAGAAACATCAATGTATGGCTGCCTCTCGTGCATCCCCTGCTGGGAACTGGCCTGTAGCCCAGGCATGTGCCCTGACTGGGAATTGAACCATGGTTGTTTGGTTCACAGGCCTGTGCTCAATCCACTGAGCTACACCAACCAAGGCAGTAATTCATTATTTTAATGGCCTATGGTTTCATGACCCAACATTTTAGTCACACAATATAAGTGAACACAAAAACTTGCTATCTTTTAAAAATACTGATGTTGTTTAATATTGTATAACTATACAGTATGATAACATATGAAAGGCACACTATGATAAATAAAAAGCATTAAACTGCACCCCTTGAAAAATTATTTTTATTCTCCACATGTGTCAGCTACACAGTGATAAAGGTACATAAAGTTTGGAGCAGCACTTACAGTAATCAACCCTTTGTACATTTAGACCGTTTCCTACACGATAACTCAAGCCTGATGGAGCTTAACACCTGTGGATGACTTCAGCATGAACTGGGTTTCTTCCTGAACTAATGCAGTGCACAGAACACAAAAGTCCCACAGTGATGTGACAGCTCGGTCACCTGCACGCTGCTTATCGTCACCGTGAACAGCTGCCAATATGCCAGGGAACGAAGGCACATTGAGGGAAATCAAAGTCAGCTACATTATGTTTAAGACCAACACCTGTATTTATACAGTTTCTTTGCTTAAAAAAAAGGTCATACCCATTTCTATATCAGAAAATCGTAGAGTGTTAAGTGTTCCAGGGAACGTACTTTCAATATTTATTTTCCTATTACCTCAATAATTTAGAATCATTGAGTTATGACAGTGTTTGTGGTGACAAAAATCAGATCAGTACTCTTGTTTGTAAGACTTTCCAATAAAACATGGAGAAACCTATGAATAAGACAGCACCTGCCAGGTGAGTATCCCACAAAGTTTAACAGCACTCATGTCCATTAAAAAGGACATGAACCAGGAAATAATTCTTATTATGAAAAAATTCTAGTCATTCTCAAAAGCATAACAAATAATTCTCCCAGACTATCTTATTAGCAACATCATGAATTATACAACAGAAATGCTTGTTCAAACTGGTTTTTTTTCCTGATAAGAAACACTGCATTCTAAAAGGCAACCTCCATTTTAATATTTAATACCTCGGCATATCTACATCTCAAGAGCAGCAAGCTATTTAAGAAAGAAGTACACTTCTTGTAATGTTAAAAGCATCTCTGGCATTTTATATTATCTGCTTTTTTAATGACTGTATTTTCATAGCATTAAAAATGAATTAATCTCTTTCTTCCTAAGCACTCTTGAGCATGGGGAAAGAAATGGTTCAACAGGTTACTTTCCCTTGTAGAAGCCATACAGATTATTGCCTTGCTTTGCATATTTGGGTTAAAAGCAAAACATCTGACCGTGCATCTAATTCAAAGCTCATCATCTTTTATAGGGTTTTGCAGACACGAGATGTTCGTATTTCCCAGTGAATCACATTGACTCCAGGGTAGATACTGAAAAACAAGGGAAACATGATTAAGGCACTGTCTATGCAATGTCATTCAGCAGAAATGTCCGGGTTTTTCTCTACAGTCTTAAAGTAAAAGTTCTTGAAGTGAATTAATAGGAATAATTTGGATGAGGCTATCAGAAGTGCAGACGAGCGTCACATCAATTTTCCAACGGTGCATTGCAGTTATGACCGAAAGATACCCATCCTTTTGCATTCTGACATGTGTTGATCACCACAGTGTTTGCTCTATGTTAACAAAATCAGGCGGACTGAACAATGGCATCTTGACGGAAGATGGTTTAAACAAACAGAGTGCGAAGTTCCAGTTGTGAGCAACATGGTGGCAAACAGTGGCCGCCGTGGCTCCCACTGAATGCAAGTGGACAGAACGCAAGGGGCAGCTGTCTGAAGACCCTGAATAGCACCAGGCAGAGCGAAGAACACCAGAACTCAAAATACCAACAATCCAACGATGAGTTACTACTATTTCCCCCCGGCGCCAAATCAACACACTGGCCGTAGGCACCAGGACAAAGATGGAGTGAACTCCAGGGGAAGCCCTGAAGCTCTAGCTCGAGCACATGAGAACGGTACTCCAAATGGACAGAGAGGGTGTCCAAATACCCAATTTTCCCTCCATTCTCGGTTCCCCCACACCTCAGCCCACAGCAATCTGCCAGGTCAGCCACAGCCAGCAGCAAGGAGACTGTAGAAGCCAAAACTCCAGGCGAGAAGAACTCTAGCCTTCGTTTGATGGAACCAGGGTCACAAAAGGGTGGGGCCAACCTCTGTTCTTTTGTTTCTCTCTCCCTGCCCCCAAGCTTGGCCCTGGGTGCTGCTCCCATTGAGGAAGGGCATGACAGAGAGTATTCTGGATAAAGTAAGAGAAGCATCAAACCACAGGAAATGTCTGGGGAAATAACACAAAGAGAGAAGCTTAAGACGGTGACCTCATAAAGTCTTTTTATGAACACCTGGGCTCACCTCCAACTGCACATGTGCAGATTTGATCCTGCTCGGCATGCCAAAAACTTTGAGAAGTGAATCAACAGGTACCACCATAAAAGTCTCAAGCTGGCTCTTGGCAGGGGCACACAGGAGACAGATTCTAATAACATTGAAAAGACTTTCAAACTGAAGTGATGTTGGAACTACAACCCACAGAAAGTGAGTTCAAATCATGTCCTAAATCTAATCAGCTTAATTGACTATAAAAAAAAACTGGAATATCAACAGCTTCTACAGAATTTAAACAAGGTCCAGGGCTTCATGTAATATCCAGAATGTGCAGGATAAAATCCAAACTTAGCACGCGGAGAACAAAAAACAATCTCATTTGCACAGGCAAAGACATTGAAGAAACCCCATTTCAAAATGAAAAAGGGTCAAGTCAGCAAGAAGACAAAACCATCTTAACTGTGTCTGCACAAAAAAAAAAAAAACAGGCCAAAACATACAATACTGAAAAGAGAAATAGACAAACCTACAAATGTACTTAAACGTTTCAATACTCCTCTCCCTCAGTAATAAAGGAACTGTAGAAGGCCAGCAAGGACTGGTAATAACTGAAAATTACCATTGATCAACTGAATCTAACTGACCTTTTTAGGTTACTCAACCCAGAACAAGTAGCATGTATATTCTACTCAAATGCAACCAAACCAGTCCCCCTAATAGATCATATCCTAAATCATGAAACAAGTAATAACAAATCTAAAATAATTAAAATCATACACAGTCTGTTTTCAGATCATAACTGAAACTAAAGATCATAAAGAGAAAAATAACAGGAAACTCCCCTCAAACACTTGGAAGTTAACAATATACTTCTAAATAATCTATGCATCAAATAAAACATCTCACAGGAAATTAGAAACTATTTTATACTGATTGAAAATGAAAATACAATATGCCAAAGTTGTAAAATGTATCTAAAGTAAAGGAGAAAACATGTGGCATCAAGTGCTTCCAATAGAAAGAAAAGTCTCAAAATTTCCACTAAAATAACAAGGAAAAAGGGCCTAATAAAAACAAAGCAGGTAGAGGGAAGAAAATAAGACAAAAACAGAAGCCAATGGAATTAAAAAAGAGAAAAATCGAAAAGGTCAATAGAACTGAAAACTGATTTTCAAAAAAATCAACAAAATAGATAAACCTTTGGAAATGCAGAGAAGGCACAAATCACCAGTATCAGGAAGAAAAAAAGGAAATATCAACACAGACCCCACAGGCATTAAATGGCTAGCCATGCAATATGTGAACATTAATGCACATAATTCCAAAAATTCCACAAAATCCACAAGCTTTAAAAACTAATAATGAGATAGGTAACACTTATGATCCTATAACTATTAAAAATTTGACTTTAGGGGAAAAATACATTTTGAAAATAATTGTCAGGCCCACTTAGTTTCACTGGCAAACATTTAAAGGGGAAATAATAACAATAATACAAAATTTGTCCAAAAATTCTCCCAGCAAACTAGAAAAAAAGTTCCTTTACCAAATAAGTGAAATCTAAAACCTACATCTCTCATCCCATGTTATGAAAACAAAGAGAATATTATGTGGAATAATCCTAACCAGTACAGTAAGTCAAGTAAAAGAAATAAAAACCATATAGACTGAAAAGGAAGAAGTAAATTCATCTCTATTTATTGATGGCATAATGGTCTACATAGAAAATCCTAAGAAACACACAAAAAAAGCACCCTCAGGCCCTGGCTGGTGTAGCTCAGTGGATTGAGCACCAGCCTACAAACCAAAGGGTCACCAGTTGGATTCCCGGTCAGGGCACATGCCTGGGTTGCAGGCCAGGTCCCCAGTAGGTGGCACTTGAGAAGCAACTACACATTGATGTTTCTTTCCCTCTCTTTCTCCCTCCTTTCCCCTCTCTAAAAATAAATAAATAAAATCTTATAAAAGAAAGATTTATCCATGTTGTAGTATCTAACATTTTTTCATTCCTTTAAAAAAATTCTTAGAACTAGTCTAAACATAAGTATATTTAACAAGGCCACATGGTACAAGATCAACATATAAAATGCATTTTTTTCAAAAGTACCATTTACAGTAGCTACAAAAAATGTAATTTAGGTAAAAATATAACAAAACATGTATAGACATTTAAAATGACCTAATAAATGGGGAGAAAAATCCTGTTCACCAGTTAGAAGACTCAGATATTAAAGACATCAATTCTTTCTGAATTAGCTATAAATTTAATAAAATTAGAATCGAAACCTCTGCAGGATTTTTCTTTTTTAGATATAGACAAGCAGATTCTAAATTTCACACAGAAAGGCAAAGGGTTCCAGAATTACTCGAATATTTTAGGGGAAAAAAACACATTTGGAAGAATTACATTATCCAAGTTGAAGACTCACTCTTCTAAAACTACAGTAATCAAAACTGGGCAGAATTGGTGGGCAGATACAGAATATGCAGGTAGAACAGAAGAGTCAACCCCAAAAGGACCCCATCCCGTGACAGTCATTAGATTTTCGACAAAGGTTCAAAAAACACCAACTAAATGGTGTTAGGATGGCTGAAATCCACATGCCAGAAATAAAGAGATAACATGAACCTTTATGTAAACCGCAGAGCTATGTAAAGTGAACTTAAAATGGATCGTAGCTCTAAACATAAAATGGAAAACTCTAAAACTTTTAGAAGGCCACATAGGAGAAAATCTCTGTGACCTGGGGTTGGGCAAAGACATGACACTAAAAGCATGATCTATGAAAGGAAAAAATGGACAAATTGGGCTTCATAAAAGTTGAGAAGCTTTTGTTCTGTGAAAGAGACTTTCAGAGAATCAAAGGAAAAGGTGCAGACTGGGGAAAAAATTCTACAATCACATGTTCAACAAGGGACTTTCATCTGAGTCCCACACCTTGAATGTAGAAGTGACTCCTCAAATCCATATGTCTTAAAATGCACAGACCTATACACCCCCAAAAGTCCCTTTAACTACATAATTTTTAAAATAACATAGTTTTTTTAAAAAAATGGAAGAAATGAGCACAAACCTTCCCATTATATTATTATTTTGTTAGTAAGGTCTGAGGTGAAACTGCATAGTGCAAAAACTAGCCATTTTTGTATTTTCTCAGACACCTTTAAAAATGATCTTAATTACCCTGGAGATTAATCACAGAAAAGAACCAGGTTGAAATGGAGAACTAAGCCTGAGAACTCTGCCCTCAGAGAAAGCAAGAACCAAAAAGGAAAAAGGTCTAATTAGTGTCATTTGCAATGAAACACTGAAGGGGTCACATGTTACGACGGTTTTCTTTGACAATTTACAACAACCAAGCCAAACTTCTATTTTCATTTAATCTAATGAAACTGCCCTCTTTTTGCACCGTGTAAATGCATCGATTAGAAATCGTCTCAGCTAGTGTACCTCGACAGTAACACATCCGTTAGTTCGACATCAAGTCCCTTTTCAGTGGACCTGTGCTGTGTATGTTCTCCCTGAACACTGTGTATATTGGGGAACCCCCTGTGTCTGTTTTCTTCTGACTCTTGTAGGGGGGGGGCAACACTCTCTATGTTTTTAAAATACAACAGTATTCTGGGAAGCTAATGAACTTTAAAAAAATACATATTCCTTTCAAAATCTAGTATCCAACCCAGAATTCTATGTTGCTTCTTTATTACCATAAAATACACAAGCAAATTAAATCTTCAGGCTCTAGGTGGATGTTTTACTTCAACAGATTTGTAGCCACTTTTCACAAACATTGTACCGTTTCATTTGGAGAATAGGAATAAAAAGATGAAAATTCTCATTTTGAGGTCCAAACTTGATTGAGATAAAGGAGCTAATCCAAGCGATAATTTAAAATTCAATAGCCCCAAAAGTCAAGACGAATTATTAAAGACATTGGCTGTGTATGTGGAAATACACTTAGTTTGACAGGCATACCGGAGATACAGGTTCGGTTTCCAGACCAACGCAATAAAACCAGTACAGGCACCCATTGGAGAGCCTGCGGGTTTGGTGCGAGACCACAGTAATACAACCAGTACTGTGATAAAGCGAATCATAATTGTTTTGCTGGTGTAGGGTCTTGCCTTCAACTTGTGAAAAAAAAATGCAATACTTGTAAAGTGCAATATAGCGAAGCACAATCAAATGAAGTGCCCCTTTACTACAGCAACCCCCTCTAATGGTTAGGGGCCTCAACTAGAGATTCAGGCTGAGGAGACTGCCGTGAGCCCCACCTGGCAGCAGTCTCTTAGCGAGGTTCAAGGCAGGAGCCGCAGCTGACCAGCAGGGCAGTGCCAGGCATTCTTCTGCAACGTTCTCTGCAGCAATCCCCGCGGTTGCTCAGGCGCAAGACGACAATGAGATACACATCAGTGGGCAGGGGAGTCGCCTGGCTCCAAGTCTCATGCTCAGCAGGAGTCCACATCAACTGTATCCATCCCATAGGCACAGCTCCGGGGCAACGCTCACGGGCCATACCATTTATAGGTCGCCACAGTCAGGGACGCCTAACATAATGGCGACCCCCCACTGGGTATTGATAGTTCCTTTATAATTCTTCCCAGGACATATGGTGCTTACGAAGCAGGACACGTGGCAGAAGCAATATTGCTTAGGAACTGATTTGGTGCACTATCCCTAACAGGTGATCAGGTGATCTAAGGTAGAGAGTTAACCAAAGTCCAAATTCTCATATGGGAAGAGAAAAAGGGCTTGTTAACTTTTTGCTTAAGAGTACATAAGTAAAAACAAAAGAGGCAATTTGGTACATAGAAATTCTCTCCACTCGGAGTTAGAAAACATGGGTGTGAACCCTGAGCTGCGCCTAGCCAGTGGCATGCCATCGGGAAGGTCGTTTTAGCTCTTGACTTTACCTTTTTCATCAGTAAAATGTGGATGCTCCCCAACATTTATTCTGAGGATGGTATCATAGGGTAGACTTGGATTTATTTACAGGGTGGCCCAGAGTTAGAGCTTAATTAATGATTTTAAAAAATTAAAGCTGATGGGATAACAAACTTACTGTTTCCAGGTCCACAGCAGTACTTGACCAGCCTCTGAGAGTCCCAGCCTACAGGGGTGCCCACCTGTCACCCATACAGCTCAGGATGTCTGTGCATGCCGCCCAACACAAAATCGTAAATTTACTTAAAACATGATGGAATTTTTTTCATGGTAACGTGTCACAATGTATTTGATGTGTGACCCAAGACAACTCTTCTCCTTCCAGTGTGGACCAGAGACGCCCAAAGGTTGGACGCCCCTGGTGGAGTGCGGCTCTACCTTCAGCCACTAGTCCTTTTTCTTCCAATCACTCCTCTGTGTGCGTGCCCAAGTCTTGTACTCCTTGGACAACAAGAAGGATACCCAACCCTCTAAAAATCCCCATAGAACCAACCTAGGTGCTCGATAAACTCTTGTAAAATAACCACACTCTGAATAATCAAGTAGAACTAAAAGGAAACCAAACTGTACCTTTTCAAAAAATGAATTCATTTCTATACCATAAGCAACAGAGACAATCCCAATCCTTAGACCCATTCATTGAATCACATTCAATAAATATTGCCTGAGCCCTTACCAAGGGTCAGGGATGGTGTCAGGAGCCAGAAATAGAACTCTTCCCAGGCCAAACAGTTTTTGCCTCCCACACACCTTACGTGCCCGCTGAGATGCTGCCGGAAAGGGAGTTAACACCGAGCCCGTATTATATGACATGTTAAAGGGACTTATTGAAGGGAAAAAGGATGCTCCAAACTACGAGCAGTGAAATGACAACAAACTTTCACTATCAACAACTGAACCTGAAAAAACAAAAACAAAAACAAACTAAGCAAACAACTTGAGCAGGAACAGAATGACAGACATGGAGATCACATGGAGGGTTATCAACAGAGACGGGGAGGGGGCAGAATGAGGGAATAGGTACAGGGAATAAGAAGCATAAATGGTGGTATAAAATAGGGGGAGGTTAAGAACAGTATAGGAAATGGAGAAGCCAAAGAACTTATATGTACGACCCATGGACATGAACTAAAGGGTGAGGGGGGGCGAAGGCAGGTGCGAGGGGGTGTGTGGGGCTCAGGGGAATAAAAGGGGGAAAAATGGGACAACCATAATAGCATAATCAGTAATATATATATTTTTAAAAAAGTGAGTAAATGTTCAAAAATAATTATATATTATGTTACCTAATGATGGACACAAATGACTGAGACAGAGACTACACAAATTATTTCATATAAAGTGGTCACGGTAGTGTCACTTAAGCATAAATTTGAGGATTTATCCAGGCAAAGAGGAAAGGGGAAGGCCAAGGCAGAGACCTTGAATTAGGGGAGGAAAACATCCTATCTATATTGTGCCATATATAATGTGCAATCACAGTTGGGGCCCAAACTTTCAGGGAAAAAAATTCCTTCACTGTAAATTTTTTTACTGTTGTTTGATTACAGTTGTCCCCATTTTCCCCTATTGCTCTCTTTAATTTTTTAAATTCAATTATGTATTTATTTATATTTAGATACTTGTTCTTTCATATTCTAAAGGAATTTTAGCATTTATTTTTGAACATATTATGCTACAAGAACTTCTATGTAACAAATAATTCCAAGACACAAGAACAGATACACGGTCCAAGAAATTTTATGTACCGGTAACAAATATAATGCGCATCCTTATTCTTCCATCAAAAACTTGGGCAAAAAAGAAGTACACATTATACACAGCAAAATAGGGCGACGTGTTTGAGGGTCAACAGAGGACCATCTTTGGGTGGTGGCCTTTCAGTTTATTCAAGAAAAAGAAGGGAAAGAAAGCACAGCAGTTTACTTACAAGGCAACATTATTTCCAAAGGCGTTTCAGAGTACGGTGTGAGTTCATGGGAGTTGTTGTCATTCAAGTCCTAACATGGTCTCTATGTCAATAGACAAAGCTCGACATTGGTATAGGGCGGCATGACAGAAATCACTAATGAGATGTCCACAATAAACAGCGATCGAGGTCGACTGTGGAAAAACAAATCACAACTCCCGGACACGGCACCGACCGGAGGTTCAGGGAACCCTTCCGCTTGCAGCGGATCTGGGCCTGGGGTCAAGTCAGCAACAGCACTTTCCACCCAAATTGAATCTAGAAAAAAATGACGGTTCAAATGTTCAGCTCCTGCAAGACTTCATATAATCTACATCCATCTGGTCTTTCCGGTGGAGCAGATGAAATGTGGTAGCCGTGTGGCAAACTGCCACGAAACACAGGTCTTTAGACATTCTTTCTTTCTCCTCTTTGAATGAGCACCAGTGCACGGCCCGGCGCTGTGTGTACCTAATAAACCATCCCCATTCCAAGTATGGGATGATTTTACGTATTATTTTAAATCAGGCACTGGCTTAAAATAATAGTAGATTATACCGCAAGCAATTTAATTTCTAATCTGAAAGTTGTCCCAGGACAGTCGGCCGGAATGATTTATCAACATAATATTTGGGTTGAAGTACAATGTGGTTTTCATAAGCACCTGAAATTGGAACACCATTTATTCTACTTCAAACAAAGAAGATGGTCTTAATTCTTATATGAAATGATTCATACACAATCTGTCATACTTTGGGGAGGCTTTAGAAAAGCAATTCACAGCATTTTGAAACCTCAGGGGGCAAATAGCAGGGAGGTCAAGCAGAAGCAGGACAGGGGACAGGGGCCAGGACAGGGAAAAACACAGAGAAACCCAGACACTGCCGGGACCAGCGGAGGTGCTTTGGGGCGTATTGTTCTTTGACTCTTTTTTTCTTATGTGCACAGTAGGCTTGGTGATTTTTCTGCCTGCCCCCATGAGAGTGTACTAAGTTAGCTGGTCTCTTTACTGTAATGTTTATTACACATTCTTCTTGAGCGCTTTCATGTGTGCAAACTTACCATTTCTCTTTAATTCCTTAGGTCTTTTTGGAAAATTTTTATAGACATTAAGTGGAGCCCTGACTGGTGTAGTGCAGTGGATTGAGCATGGGCCTGTGAACCAAAGGGTTGCTGGTTCAATTCCCAGTCAGGGCACATGCCTGGGTTGCAGGCCAGGTCCCCAGTAGGGGGCGTATGAGAGGCAACCACACATTGATGTTTCCCTCCCTCTCTTTCTCCTTCCTTTCCCCTCTCTCTAAAAATAAATAAATAAATAAGTAAATCTTTAAACATATAATCAAAATAAAATAAAATTTAAGTAGAGAGAGATTTTTTTTTCTTACAACCCACTACCTTTTGAGTTTCTTAACTTTTTGATCTTTCAGGTTGAGTTCTTAAAATCAAAAAGAATGATTTTTCTTCTTTTTTTCACTTCTTAACAATATAATTGTAAAAACTGTCTTCTGGTCCTACTATAATACTGGGAAAGAGTAATTCAAAAGCCTTATGTATATCAGTGGCTTCTTTAGGTCAATGAGATATCGCTGATTAAAAGCATAGTGTCAGCAGACACCTTGCATTTCCCCCCAGCAATGTTCCAGGATAGATCGGCAGTCCTGATTAAAGTCCGTCCTGTTTAGGCAGCTGAACCTCATCATTCTCCGTCTACTTTCTATATGCTCTATGAGCTCTGAAGGCTCTTTTCAAGGATGAAGGGGGATGGACTCTTTCTTACAGTGTATTTTGAATCTCATCCAGCAGAGATGACACAATAAATCTTCAAGCCATTTTGGGCCATATGTCACAACTCTTGAAGGCAAACGAAGGCTCTCACAGCTTTAAGGGATTACTTAACATAGACAGCTGTGAGGCATTTATCCTGAGGTTTAGTCTTTCTTTCCATCAAGAGTATCACTTCAGATGGCATGGCTTGTGGGCTAGATAATAAGCAACACACTTGATGTATTATCATGTGAAACCACATCAATTTCCTATGGTCCTTCATAGTTATCCATTCCGGTTCACCCGACAATATTTGTACCAACTGTGTGCCCAGGCCTTGGGGGTGTAAAGATGAGACAATGTAAAGTTGGGAATGTAAAAAGAGAGATAAAATGAGCCATGAAAGGTATGTCATAAGATTACTTTTAGAGAAAAAGTCATTATTGTGTCAGAGAAAGTTGCGTTGGGAACGTTAGCCTGGAGATGAAGTTATCTAAGATTTTAACGAGTGTGACTTACAGCAGATACCAAACCCCTCTGGGCCTCGGTAACTTCAGATCTCAAGTGTATGGCTTCCCTCTGTCTTTCCAATTTCCCTGTGTAGTTTTAAAAGGCAATGGTAGACCTGAACCATTATATGCCACAGTCATATTTCTAAACACTATGTAGGTACACTTTTGAAAACCAATGAATTTTAAAATTACTGTAAAAGGGTTAAATCCCTTAACAATCTTAATAAATGTATTTTAATTAAAGAAAAATGTACCTTTTTATATCTAAAAGTTCAAAGGGAAACCATATGAATCAAGTCGATAAGATTTTTTTTTAATTTACAGTTTTTAAACTCTTTTTGATTCTAATAATTCAAAGAATGATCAACAGAAAATGTTGTAATGATAGAAGGAAATCTGAATAATTCTCGAAGATGTAAATGCAGCCATACTCTCACTAAATATAGTGTAAGTGTGAAGGGCAACTCTTCCCTCGGTAAACAAAGATTTTAAAAAGATCTCAGGGATGTACTGCACAGTTCAGCACTGGCAGAGGAACACTGGCTGGCAGTGACCTCACAGAATGTGCTCATGACTCAAAGTCAAACACTTGCTGCTGAGGCAAGGTCATTGTTCACATGATATCACTTCTTCAGACATAAGCTGCACCAGCTCCCGGTATTTCCAAAGACCTCTCCCAGATAAGGGGCAGACTTAAACAACAACAACAAAAAGGTCTGACTAGTGTAAGACGGAATAAGGAAAAGCTTGTACCCAGTAAACGAGCTTCATTTAATTTGTTTGGCTTTAGGCCAAATACTGGTTTCGAAACACTAGACTTTCCTCTTCCTGTATAGAAGGTACTCCGAGAGTTTTAAAAAGTACCCACTATCTGGAACATCTGTGAAGATTCCAATGCATAACATCAAGGCATCAAGGATGGGGCCTAAAACCTGTGTCCTGAAAAACCACCCTACGGGAGAGGAGCACACAGTCAGACTTGGGAAACGCAGGTACCGTCCTGGTGACGTTTGCATCTTGCAATTCTTTAGTAGCAGAGCCAAGACGGAAACCTACTTCCTACCAGTTACTAAGCAGTAGACTACTATGTGTTCTAGTGAAAGTACAAGTCGTAGCACTTGTAGTACAGTTTCCAGATGAGGGATCTTTGAGGGCATCAAAATAAAACAAAACTCTGAATCGGTCACTGCCGGATTCATTCAGCAAGTGTCCACTGTGGACTCCTTATTGAGTTTTAGGGACATGGGGAAACGGTGACTTCAATGACGACTGGAATCCTCATTTTATAAAGTGTTCTATACAACCGATTTCTAATCATTAATTCATATGTACATGGTAATACCCAAAACAGTAGTAAGTGACTTCGTGTACAGCATACACATAAAATATTTTACAAAGCAATGTTGCTCAACACTGAGTCTACATAAGGGACATAACACCAATGAATTGTAGAGGGGAGAAACCCATCACAAGAAGAGGAATAATATCAATTATTCGCTTTATCTGATCAATATATAAAAAAACAAGTTGTATTTTTTGGCCATAATCTTCCAAAGGAATGACTCACTGCTTTTACTTCTAAATAATTACTGCATTTTTCTTTGTTTTTCAAATAAATCAAGGGCTCTACTTTTCATTGAAAAATTAGATAATAATCTTGCTAACACTTCTGTATATTGGAGCTACACAATGGTATTAGGTCAGGGATAAGTTGGTGACTTTTAAATAATTATCATGAAATGCAAAATTAAAAGCAGTGCTCTATCGAGTAAATTTCAATATTTGTGAAATTTTTAACCTGCTTTATTGTATAAAGTTAACTGGAAAAACATGAACTTAAACCTTTAACTTACAGTATTATGGGCCAAAGGCTCTCTATTTCCAAACTGTCAAATACATAAACTGATATTACTGCTGGAGATTTCCCCAAGGTTGAAGAACCAGCCATAATTAAAGAGCATTTATCCAGTCACAAAACAGAGACACAATATACAGTATGACATCAACTTGGCTGCCACAGACTCTCAAGGTCAGGGAATCCATCACAATGACAACGGCTCCTAGCTAGAAACCAGGCAGAGTGACTCTAACGAGTGAGAAGCAAAGATAGTATTTTGTAAAGAAGCCAAGGAGACACTGCAGGGTAGGAAAGGTGCCGCCTGAGACTCCCTGAAGTCATCTCAGTCCCGCCACGGAGACCGGAGACAGGAGACAGACGACGGCAAAGCAGGTAAGAGTGAACACACAGCAGAAGCCGACAGAACAGACTCGGTCCCCACGTCTGCCTGAATCCTGAACAAACAGCATGACTTGCAAGTGTTTGTGTGGTTACTCCCCACAGTCTCAGTGATAATTTAGATGTCTCGGTACAACTTTCAGGGCAACGAGATTACAATACAATGAGATTACAATGAGATTACATTTTGTTCAACTGAAAAGACTAGCGGTGTATCCTAAAATTATAAAGATTGACCCCTAAATGTGTCAGATTACCTCAAGGTAATAGCCAAGACAAATAAAAAAATAGGGGAGAATACAGTACCTACAGAGTCTCAAAAAAGGACAGTGTATCACATGTGTTCAAAGTGAGACAAACTATGACCTCACTCTTCTGTGGAATCTAAGAAACAAAGTCTGACGAACAAAACAAGAGCAGAGGCATGGATACAGGGAACAGACTGACAGGTCTCAGAGGGGCTGGCGGGGGACGGGCGCGGACTGGAAGAGATTAGCTGGAGAACATACATGCATATATGTAAAGCCCATGGACAGAGACGACAATGTCGCAAAGGTGGGGGGGTGAGGGGAGCCGGGTAGAGGGCTGACATCTGGAATAGTGTCAACAACAACAACAACAACAAAGACGACCTGACAGTTACAACTTAGAGAAGCCTCGGACCAGTTCTTTTCCTAAACTCACCTACGTAAACCAAGCAATAGAGCTTGGAGGCCCTGGGTTCCAGTGTGAGGACAGCTCTGTTTTTACACTCAGTTGCTGTCATGGGGTGGTCAGTGCGTCTTTTCGTATTTCAATAACAATCTATTAGAGCAAAAAAGTTAGCCGAAGAAAGCTTTTTATTTTTAAACACCAAATACTCATGTTTTTTTTTTCCATAAAGGTTATTCCAATCAAGGTGCTTCCTAAAAATATATGTGTAAAACTTTTCCATCGAAAAACTATACATATATATGTATATATATATATATTATATATATTATATAATAAAATATATGTGTAAAACTTTTCCATTAAAAATATATATATGTGTGTGTGTGTAATAAAATTCACCACTTAAAGTAATTTACAAAAGAATCATTTTACTTAATGGTTTCTACCGAAATTCACTAACCCCTACGAATAAAGTGACAAGTGTTAAATCATGGACCCTCTGGAATAACTCCACTGTGACTAGATGGTGTATATGTAGTTTTGGACATAAAATGGATTGTTTCTGGAAAGTAAGATAAATGAACATAATTTCACAATAAATAGTATGTTGTCAAAGAGGCCTCAGGAGAGATACATATGCTATGGAATCTAGGAAAGAAAACTAAGTTGTTTTGAAACATTATAAATGTTTATATTGTAAGGCTCTAGTTCTCATTCCCCAGGACTTAACAGGGATAGAATATTTTCCCCAGTCTTGTGCCTCCTGCCATTATATTATTTTAAATGCAATACTCATTAAATGTATTCATTCACTACCTATTTCCATGAATATTGGGCATGTACTCTTCTCAACACTGGAGCTGTACGTGAAAGCACACAGCTAGGTGTCTGACTTCACGGACTCACACTCAGGTAGGAGGGAGGGAGGAGGGTCAGCCAATGGCTGCAAATGTAATGAGCAAGTAAATGCCATCCCCAAATACTGCCCCCCTGCCCCCTGCAAAACTGTCAGCCTGCTCTCTATCTATGAGTCTGCCTCTGTTTTGCTTGATAGTTCTGTTTGTTCATTAGATTCCACACATGAGTGAAATCATATGGGTTTTGTCTTTCTCTGACTGGCTTATTTCACTTAGCATAGTGCCCTCCGGGGGTGGAGGGATGGAGCAAAAAGGAAAAAAACCTCGTGGACATGGACGACAGTGTAGTGATTGCAGGGATGGGGGCGGGAGGTACAGGGGGGGATAAATAGAAATGGGTAAAGTACAATAAAAACCAAAGTACTTAATAAAAAAGTAATGATAAAGAAACAAGTAAACTGATTAAAAATTGCCCACCTGTGATAAACGCTATGAAGGAGATAAACGCTATGAAGGATGATAGGACAGTAAGTGAGGGCACTTTGGGAAGGGAGGGGTTGAGTAGCATCTTTACACCAACATTCCTCCAGGCTAAAGACCTTCCCTTGTGTATCTGTGTCTCAGCTGGGCGGTGTGTGTGATCACAGTCCTGGCATGTGTAACCTTTGAGACTCTCCTTTTTGCAAAGGATAAATTAGATCTGAGGGGCTCCCCCACACACATTCTTTCAGTCTCCTACCATGGCTTCCCTGTGTGAGGGGGTTACCATAGCATGTGCATAAATACCCTCCAGCATATAAACTAGCACAGCTTTTATCCATCCAGATGCCCCTCCCACGGCCATCGTAGGAATGAATCTTCTCTGAGTGAAGGGGAAGCAGAAAGGAAAGGCTAGTCTCTGGTTCAACACCTCAAGTCCTAGGAAAACAACATGATTTAACCAGATAGCTACAAATCTCTTCAATACTTCATGACAGCTATCCAGTGGTTTTGAATATTGATCTATAGATAAAGATATATGGATACACCTATACCACTTCTACTAATACACCTGGTTCTCCTCTTTCTAGCCACACAGAAAGAATTGCATTTCTTTGCCCCTTTGAGTTTAGGGGAGGAACGTGACTTAAATCAGCCAATAAAATCTGAACGGAAGTGATACTTCCCAAAAGAGGCTTTTTTTTTCTTCTAGTTCTAGGCCTCTCAGCCCTCCATTCCCCAGGCCTAGAGATCAAGGAAGCACACGCCCCATGCAGGCTTCATACTGCGGCATCAAATGATGGCAGGAGACACACCAGGATTCCCTTTAGACTGTGGGAGTGAGATAGGTTTTGCTGTTCTAAGTCACGGGAAGAGCTTCTACTGTATCGGTTAGGAATGGAATTGTATCCCTCCAAAAGTCATGCGTTGACATCCTCACCCACAGTACCTGAGAATGTGACTTTATCAGGACATGGTCACGGCAGAGGTAATTAGTTAAGAAGTAGTCACACTGGAGTAGAGTGGGTGCAGCTCCAAGACGATCGGTGTCCTTAGCAAGCGGGAAAAATTGGACAGACGCACACACACACACATGCACACACACACAGGGAGGACACCAAGTGCAGGTGAATGCAGACGCCAGGGTTACATCACAGAAGCCGTGGAACTCCCAAAGATGGCCAGCAAAGCACTGGAGCTAGGAGGGACATCTGAAACAAAGCCTCCTGCACTGGCCTCCGAAGGAGCCGACCCTGCTGACCCCTTGATCCCAGATTCTGTCCTCTGGGATGAGGAGACAGTAAGTTCCTATTAAGCCACCCCGTTTGTGGGACTTTGTTACAGCAGCCTTAGCAAATCAGTGTTCTACCCCAATAAAACTATACAGTGTTTCAAGCAGACGAAAGTAGATGTGGAGGGAAGGAGGGGAGCAACAGTGCAGTAACTAATACCTGTATGAGGGAACCCCATCTATGATGTGAGATTACCTAGGGGTAGTTTAACACGTCTCCCATTGCCATCTGAAAAGTGGGGATGATTTTATGTTTAACTTTTTTATTGCTAAGGACATATATTTATGTCCAAGATGAAAGTGTCCACACTTAAATAAAGATAAAAAAGTTTATTAAATTCTCTGGGAGGCTAGTTCCGTGTGTACGTGGTCCTCTTCTGCTGTTCCTTAATTATGAATGCCGACGCTTTGTGCTTCGGAGGCCCCGAGATGTTTGCTACGAGTGATTAAGAGTTCATCAAGTGTTCACTAGCACATTCATCTCCAGGTGCAGCGAAAGTCAAAGCACTTGCTAAAATTCTCTAGTCCTCACACAAGGTTGCCTCCGAAAACATGGTGAATCGCTACAGTGTTGGCTCGTGAAGACAGCGCCGAAACCCAGCCACTGCCCAGAAAAGCTGTCTCTAGACAAACTAAGAAGTCTACATTCAGGTAGTCAACCTAGAACATATAGAGACCTTTATTTTATAGGACACCTCCTTCCTGAAATGAAACACTCCACAAACATCAAGTTCATGGCATGGAACTTACAAACGTGGGGGCTGCTTGATATTCAAGAGGGCTGAGACCCTAGTCCCTTGCAGAGAGCACCAGGACTCCCCAGGGAGGCGACTTGCAACCCAGACAAGTGAGGGAAAGAGCCACGATGAAATAAATCTGTTAGGTCACTGACTGAGCCTTTTCATGAGCTTCAACTCCCACACCCAACTCGACCACAAGGGCCATTCTCTTCTCTCATTAGTCCTCCACGGCATGGCTTTAAAGATAACAGCTATCACTTTCTTGCTGGCTTTTTGCCTTTTTTCTTTAGTGGTCTTTCCTGGCTCTCAATTTTTGAGTCTCCCTTCTAAGGCGAGCTTTATCCAGTTCTTAGTCCTTACTTCTCTATTCTTTCTTGCCTGTGTTTTCTCTCTCTTTATCTCTTGGGCAGGCAGGCAGGTGACAAGGAAAAAAATCATGGGCTTGAATAGCCACACACAGGGCTTGAATAGCCCTGATATCAGGGCTTCAGATTGGCTAAGGGGTCTCAATTCCTTTTCTCTCATTTGGAAATAATAACATTTTCCTTAGAATACAATTAGGAGATGTAAATGAGCTTTAACACATGGAAAGTATATGGCACAGAGCAGGGATATCACAAAGTCCAATGCCTGACTCCTAAAGATCTCATTCAATATCCCAATTTCAACTGCCTGTCACACCGTAGACCTGGGAAGCCCAGTGAACAAAAAGCTTGGAACAGAAAACAAGGGTTAAAGACAAGGGTGCGTAGCTGGGAGTGAAGGGCGAAGACGGAGCACTATGTAGGTTTGAGAGCCAGAGAATGCAGTCTGGGAGTGGATGACTTAGGTCTCTGACACCAGCAATATTTAGTGATTCAGGAACCAAGCAACGTCTGAGGCAGAAGAGAGTCCAGGAAATGGCGCCCTCTTGTTGTGTTGGGTACTGTGCGCTCGAATTTCTTCAGCCCATGCTCATAGTTTACGATTTAGGATTCACATATCAAAGCAGCCATGATACTCACCTAGAGGACACGAGAGAAGCATATAAAACTAATCCACCTGGAGAAGGGTTGGCCCATTTCAGCAATTGGGGAAATTAACAGGTGGCAACTTGGCAAGGGTTATGGCAGCAGTCCCCCACCTTTTTGGCACCAGGGACCAGTTCACTGGCTTGCCTGCCACTCACCTCCTGCTGTGCAGCCTGGTTCCCAACAGGCCATGGACCGGTACCAGTCCATCACCCAGGCATTGGGGACCCCTGGGTTACAGAACAGGAACCAAATTACACTCATTCACAGCAGTGGTTCTCAACATCTACTTTAATTCAAGTTCTTTTAAAAGAATATAAAGTTATTCCACTGCGACTTGCAATTTTAATACAAATATTAAATTAAATATTAAGACTAAAAGCATCAGAACAATGAGCCAGAGGGCTGCTCCTCTTGATCATCCATAAAGAGGGGAAAAAAATTCTTCTAAAAAGATGTGTAAAACTTTCACTTGAGACTTACTGTCCCGTGGTCAATAATCTCCACATTCACAGACATCTTCCAATTATGTCCCTCACGAAACTACCAACAGTGGCTCTTCGAGAAGCTGCGAAACAGGACACACTGGGTTTCTCAAGAGATTCCCCCTGATCGAAGAGTGATCAGACCGAATGGTGACGCCTGTGGCAGCACCCGTAGTTAACTGGCTGGGGAAACATGCTAAGAAAGGGAATCCATATCTGATGTGCTTTCTAGCCTCTCCTGTCACCCTGAGAACACTGAGCAAGTGCACATACAAATGCCATGCTTTGCATGCAGTAGAAAAATCTGCCTCCAAGTATCAGGCCTTACTTATTATCCTGAAAACAATATGCCATGCTACTTGAAAAATAGTTATTACCATGGTTGGTTGGAGAAAGTTATTTTTTCTGAAAGCAAATAGGCTGATGCACGACTGCCGAGCAGTTGCGGCTCTCGGCGACCAGGCAGCACGCAGCACCATCGCACGGCCTAACGCGCTCTAGTAAAGTTCACTGCCACGAGAAATACCGCCGTGGAGCTAATGACGCCGCGAGCTGCAGCTGCCCGGGGAGAGCATTGGCTATTATTTTTTTTAATGTTAGCATAAAGATAAACCCAGCAGAGATGCCATCTCTTTTTCTTGCACCTGGATTAACTATCCCATCTCTGAAATACATTTCCACGTCGCTCTGCTATATAAATATTGAGAAAAGTCCATATAAATTAAATGCATTACTTAGTTTTACATTGGAGCAGCTGGCGGCTGGCACAATCGTAAATCTGAAAACCCAACCACAAGCGCATGATCCCTCAACTAGAACGCTACTATTTTTTTTTAAAGAAATGGGTTTTAATTCACCATCATCACGCGCTAGAGAATGCAGCAATCATTTAGCACAGGGGACAGCGTAGAGTTCTGTAAAGGACCAGTAGTCAAAACTTCAGGCTCTGTGGGCCTTGAGGTCCATGTGGCAACTACTACACTCTGTGCTCAAATTTGAAAAGAACCATAAACAATACGTAACTGAGTGAGCAGGGTGGCGTTCCAAAACAGTTTTACATATAGAAATTAAAATTTAAATTTCATATAATTTCCACATGTCAGGAAATAATTCTTTTTAAAAAGATTTTATTCATTTATTTTTAGACAGAGGGGAAGGAAGGCAGAAAGAGAGGGAGAAAAGCATCAATGGGTGTTTGCCTCTCATGTGCCCCTGACAGGGGACCTGGCCCACCACCCAGGCATGGGCCCTGAGTGCGAATCAAACTGGCGACTCTTTGGTTTGTAGGCCAGCGCTTAATCCACTGAGCCACAGTAGCCAGTGCAGGAAATATTTTTCTCTTTCAAACTTTTACCCCCAACATTTAAAAATGCAGACATCATTGTTCCTTTCTACATGTTTAAGTGGTTGGGACATAAAACCAGGCCACAGGCCCTCCTTGGCCAATCTCGGCTTCAGCATATCACGCAAGTGATTGAAAAGGCTTAAAGAGGGGCCACAGAGTCAGCAGGGGCTTTCTCAGTTCAAAGATCTGCAACACATTCTTTGACTTGAAAAAAATCCAAAGATTCCATCTTCATACGAAATAGATGCACATATTTGGTGAGTAAGGTGAAACCTTTGTCAACGAAGGGAAACTCATCCCCTCTCCCCCACCAAGCTGACCCTCCCTCCACATGTTCTCTATCTCGGGGAGACACCAGTGCCCAGGCCTTGCAGGAGAGAGTATCTCAGATGCCCCCCCCCACCTCTCTCTTGAAGCTCCCATCCATTCGCTGCCTCACTCCCACCAGTGCCTCCTTTTACAGAACTCGCCCCACTATCTAGCACGCACTACACACTAATCTAGGCCACCGGCATTCCTTCCGAGCTTCCCAGGACTCTAACGGCCTTTCCACTGGTCCACAGGTACTTCTGTGCTTAACTGACTCCCATCCATTTTCCTCATTGCGGCTGGAGCTTTGCTCTTATTCAACCTCAGAACCAGTCATATTCACTTTCCCACAGATGCTAATGGCTGCCTAAGGTTTTCAGGATAAAATGTAAAGTCCTTATCATGCTCCCAAGGTCCTTCACAAACAACCCTTTCCTAAACACCCACCCTTACCTCGCACTATATTTAATGAAATAGAGCTACAACAAGTGGGAAATAATGAAGCCCCGGGCAGCTTCTAGTCCCTTCGCGGAGGTACACATTCCACAGGGGGATGCAAAAGGTGAAGGAGCCCTCGCTTCTGTCCAAGATGCAGAGGCACCAAGAAGAAACCTGCCCACATCCCCACTGCTGTGGGGGAAGGGAGGGTTCTGGCCCCACCAAGTGCTGGATTGAGTTTTTCTAGGTTCACACTGGTTGAAGGACATTAGTTTTCCTTCTTTATAAAATAAGAAGGAGTACCTACAGCCCAATTCCAAATCGACCTAAAGTACGTAGGGATCACAGGTGAGGAGGGGTCTCACATATTAAAAGATATAAAATTACACCACGAAACCAGGGTATTGCTAAGAAACAGAAAGGGACAAAAGGCCGTCTTATGATTTGTGTTCTCTCTGGAATTGTTAACTTTTTATGTTCTTTCCTCTGGCTTCCCCAGCTGTAAATATTTAGCTCTTGGGCTGAAAAAGAACAAACATTGAGTCTGAGATGCTACTAAGGGGAAGAGAGAAAAAAACCTCAAGTGATAGATAAAATAAATAACGGATACTAGACCCGTGATTGAGAGCAGAGCATGAGGACACAGCCCGACAGTTCAGGGGAGGGGAAGGACATTCTGGTAGTCAGTGGAAAATTTGATCTCCTCGGGATTCCGCATAGCTAACTGACTTCTTAGTTAAAGGGGTGTTGATGTGTGCATGCCTGGAGTGCAGGAGAAAGAACTTGTTTGGAGCCTCAGGCAAACACTGCCATCCAGGTGCAATCATGCGACTCCCCTCAGCCTCTGACCACCAGCACCTACACGGCGAGGAGCCCACCTGCCTCGCCCACCTTCCTTCTCGACTCTCTGAACCACACTTTGTGCCCCAGAAACTAAATTTCCTATAATTCCCCACCCACTCGTCCCATAATGTCTGGTGGTCACCTTCCTCCTTCCTTACTCTCTTCCTCCTTCTTCCCACCTTCTTCCTTCCTCCTTCCTTCCTCTCTTTTTCCCACTTCATCTCAGGCTCCTCTGCAATAAATGAGAGAACGTGTCTCGCCTGGGCCTTCTTTCACAACCTGCCCGGGCATCCTTACCATTGAATTCTGGGTGTTCATTTCACAACTGCTTAGGCAGTGCTTCTTCTGTTCTAGGCTATGAGTATGCAACATAAGAATCCAATGTCTCTGTGTCTTTACACAGTATTATGCCTTCAGCTCCTTGAAAGTGAAAGGTTTGGGTTATACACCCTTGCATTTTGGTGTGTGTAGTAGGAAATCAATACTGTTCACCGAGGGAAGCAGCAGATGAATTAAGGACAGAAGAGATATGCAGAGAAATCTTATTTTGATCTTGATGGTTTAAGTACCAGGGAGCATGATGGTAGGAATCTCTCTGGGAGATTTCTAAAAGGAGAGATCCTTCCACGAGTCTCAGAAAAAGTATTTATTACTGCAAAGAACAAAATGTCCTTGTTGAAAACACTGTTTCACATATAACAACACAATTCCATCTAGATATAGAAGACAGAATAAAATCAAGTCCTGATGCAAAGCTCCATAATATATTATAGGATTCAGTCTTGCCTGACAATGAATATTTAAAGAGGCAAGGATCTTCTTTAGATTCTTGCTTGAATTTCTGAATAAGGGCTCTATGTGATATTTTGAGCTCGGGGATTTTCATACAAAAAAATATGATATCCTCCACAAGAGTACCTCTACCGATATTGTGCTTTTCTAAGAAACTCAAAATGCATATGATTATCAAGTCATCATTGATTAATTCTCCCTAGTCTACTCTAAGCTAGTTGATTATAACTAAAAGACATAATACAGATAGTTAGGAAAAACATACAAAAATGTATGGGAGAAATGGGTATTGTTGCCTCAGCTCTATGTACGGAATCATGTACCACATAAAAGAAAAAAATCTCCATATCCATCTTATCTCAATAATGAATAGATATTCTTTAATGACTAGAAGCATGCAAATGCTTGATTAGATCTATTTTAGGATTAGTTCATTAATGCCAGGGATAGAAGACTTAACTCTGTTCTGAAAAACCTAGTTTGATAATAATGAGAAGTCCGTGAAAACAATGAAAACACTCTAGCTGGCAACTCGGTCTTCCAAGGCATCCTGATGAGAACTGTATAGAGAATTTTATAGGCAACATCCACATTATTGAGACATAAAATGCATCTGATAAATGAGAGACGACTGATCATTCAAACTATATTATAACATCACAGGTATGTTTCTCAAGTTGAAGATTGTAAGTTTTGCATCAAAGTTTTACATTTGAGTTGTGAACATTTATTATGAAAGTTCATTTAAGAACAGGGCATCTAACAGTGACTTAATCAAATAATATGCTCTCCTCTCTCTAGGAAAGGGGTTGATTTCCTCATCATGAAACTTTGGAGAGAAGGAGCAAAATAGGTATAAGGACCAACACACGGCCTGAGAAGCCAAACCAAATTTCACCAAACTTTTTTTAACCAAATTATTTTTTAAAAAGAAAGGAATTGTACTTAAAAATATTCTATGCTTATACTCATGATGGATAAGATCAGAAATAACTTTTACTAGTCGTTTCCCAAACATGGTAGGAGAAGTTTTCCAAGTTGTAGTTTTAATTTGGTTCTGAATCTGAACAATTAAAATATAAACACTGAAACTGAAAAAAAAGGAATTCACAAAGAAGCCATGAATGTCCAACTCTATGCTCTAATTAGTTTGCCAATAGCATAAGAATACGTGAATGTCAAGGATCACCTAACAGCAGCTGAAATCAAGTTTTGGTGATTCATCAAACAACAAAAAAATCCCGCAACCATGGTCTTTTTGCTACTAGGAGTGGATTTCAGCTAGATTCAGGTTCCCATTTGATTCTTGCCAACTCTCTAATAGAGGGCCGGTTACTTAGCCTCCCAAAGACTGTTTCCTTTTCTCTAAAATGGTGATAACAAGAGTACACTGGATTAACTGTGATAATCTATGCAAAATTCTCAGCAGAGCACCTAATTTAGCAATCTCCTGCAAATATTAGCAAAATGCTTTCTATTTTGGTGAACAGCATGGAATTTAAAAAAACCTCTCTTTCATAAATCAGAATCTTATTTTTTTAAAGTTAAAGGCAGTTAAAAATTAAATTTCAACAAGTTAAAAAATAAAGCTGGGTCAGCACCTTATCAAAATTGCCCCCTTTTCAAGTACAGACTTTTAAAGGAAAAATAAACAGTGAATCAAATTGCAAGAAGTGAATCAAATTACAAATTACCTCTGTCAATCACACTTTAACCTCAATGCATCCTGAACAGTCTTTGAGAGACCATTGTTTGATGTCACGGAAAACCATGTGAGGGGAATTAAGAAACTGGACTGTAGCTATCAGGTTGGGTCCTACAGACGTCCACAGGCCACTTCTGCTGCATGTTCTTCTGGACAAAAGATGGTTGACCATGAATTGTAAAAAGCAGACTTGGCTGTAAAACCCTGTTCTAGCTTAACTGATGATTGCAGAAACTTCCTATCCAGAGCAACTGGAAAATAACTTGTGACTGTACTGTTTCTGAGTGAGAACTCTGATGGTCTAACAAAGACAACCTCAGAGAGGCAGCGAGTATGTGGAAGCAAACTTGGCTTCTAATTACATCATCTCTGGGAATTGCTGAGTGAAAAAAGGGCCAACAGAGGCTATGGAAGATACATTTCAAACCAGGTACCACATCGAGATCATTTAATCTGGATCTCAGGCAGGTAGTATTTGATTGTTAACCTTAGGAAGTTCTAATACAGCTTACACTACTGGATTCCAAAAATCAAACAAGCAGGTATCTGGTTTAGTCATAAAGCCAAGAAGAGTCCTTTAAAGTCCTTATATTCTCTTTTACTATGTTTACATGATTACCAAAAACACTATCTGTTCATATTCTGTTGGCCGATCTTTCTATTCCTTTTCCTTTTTTCCCTCCCTGCCAACTTTGCTGGTGAAAGCATAGTTCCTGTGGCTCTGGCCCCAGTGGAAATAAAGAAGAACACAGTTTTTCTGGAGAGTTCCTTGTGTAACCATCCACATTCATGTTAAATCACAGTTTAGCAAATAAAATCAACCAATATTTATTTACACCATTTCCTTCCTTCCTTCCTTCCTTCCTTCCAGTAGCATTTCCTGAATATCTACTGTGAGTGCTAGGAAAGATGAACAAGACTCCATTAATGAGTTCATAATCCAGAATGGGAGGCATTAACTTCGAGATCGTGTGGCTGGTGCTACAACAGATTACATCATGCAGGGATCTTAAATGTGTCCAGCATCCCATGTGCCTAGAACTGTAATCTGTGTTCGATATGCACATCACACAGAGAAACAATACTTCACACGCCTGAGTAGGACAGCATTAGGGGGAGATATTCTTCATGTATAACTTTCCATTATGGAAAATGAGGTTATATGTATTTAGGTAACTACTCCAAAAAGATAATCATATTCTATTTACTATTACCTCAACACAGGCTGGGTATTAAAGGGAAAAATATCCCTTACTAACCCAGAGAACTGTATGCTGTATTTTCTCCCTTTCTCTAATGCCCACTACACTCTAACTCTGCTCCTTAAGGAAATATAATTGAAGTAACAAGCAGCCCTATTAAAACAGAGATGTTTCCTTGAAACTCACAATACACAAAGACCAAATGATAATCATATAAAGAGTTGGTGGAGTTCATAAAAACAAGTTACATATTTTGAGGATGAAAGACTAAACATTCTATCGTTTTCAACATAAAAGAAGATAATAAGTTCTAAACTTAGGGAGATGAAAGCATCAAATTCTATACTTGTGTAATTTTTTCCCAAAAGCTATTATACTACCAAAAACACTAGTCATATTTGAATTGTGTGTGTAATGAACTGCATATCACACATAGAAAATAGGTAAAGTATTAAAAGGGAATAATTACGTTGGCTGTCAGAACCAAAATGTGAAATTCAAAGCTTTGCATTAAACTTTTACGAGAGCTTCTGTCCTGAAAAAGAGACATCGAAGGGAACTGCCGTAAAAATTATTGCTCTGATTGTATCGCGGGTATGGCACGTTTGCGACGATGGGTTAATTTTTCAATGAAATGAACCTTGGAAATTAGATAGCAGTACAGTTCCCCTGCCCTCGTCTCCCCTCCACACCTGTTCACAACACCAACAGAAAGTAACTGCATTTTCACTTTCTACTGAAAATGTTATACCGTGTACCCTTTAAAAACATTTCGGTACTATTTTTATTATAAATATCCAATAAGCGGATTTATGAATAAATGTTTAAAATTATCTGAAAGAATCTGAAAACCTAAAAAATAACAGTGAAGTAATGAATTTTGTATATATACAATCCCAAAATACCTTCCAAGTATATAATGGTGACTGCTATTCTAAGTAGTCTCTATTTTCACAAAGCCTTGCTTTATACCATTGTTATTATTATGTAGCTGTCTAGATCAAACATGGCTGATATTTCCCTAGTCTTCAGGATCAGGTTCCAATTCCTGAGATCATTATTAAGACTACTCACATTTTAGGTCTAGTCAAAACTCCTAGCCTTCCATCCCATCATCTCTCTCTTTAACCTCTCACATTCGTGACCTAAAAATACTGGGTGTTGAAATCAGTAATTTCAGCCTAGTATAGGCTTGACCTCCTTCAATTCTGCTACTGAAATATTTCTTGCACATTTTTTAAAGATTTTATTTACTTATCTTTAGAGGGGAAGGGAAGGAGAGAGAGAGAAATATCAACGCATGGTCGCCTCTCGTGTGTCCCCTGCTGGGAACCGGCCTGCAACCCAGGCACGTGCCCTGACTGGGAATCGAACATCGATCCTTTCATTCGCAGGCCCACGCTCAATCCACTGAGCTACACCAGCCAGGGCTTCTTGCACACTTTAAAAATATATGTTGTTATATCCTCAAGTCTGACTTCCATTCAATATGTTGTCACTAGGCCTGGGTCTCCCAAAAAGGCATGTATTCCCTGAAGACTGAAATTATTCACCAGTTTGTGTTCAAATAACAAGCATTGTGCTTTGCACCTAGCAGGTGCTTAACAAAACATGCTTAAAGGAGTTCAGTGAGAATTTATTACCTAATTAGCCTTGTTAATCTAGCCAGATTCCTTGTTCAG
>PVKM010009349.1:0-37062 GCA_004027735.1 Carollia perspicillata | reverse complement strand
AGAAATGTGAAGGACTGAATTCAAGTGCATGCCTGGGTTTACTATTTTACTCTTGAACTCATGAAATCTATAACTTTTAATTTGGGGCTCCATCTGTTAGTGGTTTATTATAGTGGATTTGATTAAAATTGTGATTTAGTCACAAGTCAGAAACATATGAGTCACCCTATTTTACAGAATGTGCTTTGTAAATTTTTGATTTAACCTTGATATACACCACAGATTGATAAATTATGGGACAGTTCACAGAAGTCATACATGAAAATCATTCTGATTATTTTATTAGCCACAACTCATAATTTTCAAACTTGGAGATAAATTTCATTTTAAAAAGTCATATTATGTATTTTATAGTCTTAATATAATGAAAATTTTTCAGACTTAGAGAAAGGTATCCAAATACTGACGCTTGCAAGGTAATTGATAGTACCCAAAGAGCTTTTTCTCATTAATTATCTCAGAAAACTGAATAATGATGTGATTACTAAAGGTTAATTAAGCAAATACTTGTTAAGTAATTGGAAGGTAATCTATTCCCAATTTAACAGGTCAATCGGGGTATTTAGGAAATATTTTTGCTGATTAACAACTCTATCAAAAACAGAAAGATATTTAAATGGTTTCCCTGGTGTAAAACAATAAACATGTATTCGTTCTTTCAGGAGTCAATTGTTTGAAAGAACTGGGATGAGAGTGCCTTATTCCACCGTTTTGATGATTCAAGAGGTTTGATGAAAATTCTGAGCTCTTCCCTTCCAACGTTAACGCAACTCAAACATTACTGGTTATTTTGGCACTTCAGAATAAAAGAAATTATCTGAACAAAGTAATTACGAGAAGGCACAGAGATGTTGAAGTCAGGGAAACATCCCTCTTCTTGTGGGAAGTCACACATTTTGGTTATTGACTACGCAGTGAATCAAAATCCAACGCACACTAACAATGAAAACATGATTCTCCAAGTGCAGAGCCATAGAAAGAAATTTTCTTAAAATATTTCCTATGGGTATAGCTCATAAAATTACTCTCATCTGCATGCAGTGTAACTAACTACACGCTGCCTTCTCCTAACTGCCTCCAGATTACCAAGTGTTTTAAAATCATATCCCTCTTGCTTCTGGTTTCCCGGCAAAAGACGTGATTTCCAGGTAGGAAAATGAGAAGCGCCCAGCAAAGACAGAGGTAAACGGGTTCAATTACAGTCAAGAGGCTCAGCCCCGGAATTCCCGGGGCTCTTCCCGGGCCCCGGCACGAGCTGGAGAGGTGGTCACCGAGCACCTTTGTCCGTACCCGGCTTTCTTGGCTCGAGGCCGAGCGACGCCGGCACCGCGGTCCAGGCGGGTCCCGGCACTGTCCAGGGAAGCGCGCGGCTGGGCGGCGCAGCCGGGAAGCGGGCGATCAGTGGCGGCGCGGTGGTCCCCTCCTATGGGAACAGCGCCAGGTCCCAGTCAGAACCCGGCAGGCTCACTATTGTTTTTGGCGAGCACATAAATCCCCGCTCCGACCTCTTCGCACCCAGGTTTCCTCCCGGAGGCCATTCGGTTTCCTCTGAGGCCCTATATAGAGGCCCCGGCCCGCGCTGCAGAGTGGTGCGCGTCCGCTCCGGCCTCCCTGACCAGCCCGGGTTTGGAGCGCTTCTAGTCCTCGGGCCTCGGGCACCCGGAGGCGTCCGGAGGTGACCGGAGTGAATTTCTTCCCTCGGCCGAGTGGCTGCGCGAAGCGGACGTAAGCGAGAAAAAGAAGGATCCGCTTCTCCGGGGTTTTCCTGAAGCCAATGGGAACGCCAGCGCGCGCCCCGCGCCCCGTCGCCGCGCGGGGGAGAAGGGGGAGGGGAGCGGGCCTGCCAGGCGGCCACCGGGATTGGAGCGGGGGCGGGCTGCGCGCGGAGCCGAGGGGTGCGGGCGAGGGAGCCGCGCGTGCGCGTGCGCGGGGGTGTGCGCCCCAGGCCCCCGCCTACAACCCCCGACTCCACGGTCTCCGCCCCCCTCGCGCTGGTGTGCGGAGCCGGAGTCGGCGGCGGGTGGCGGCGCCTGGAACCTGGAGACCGATTGCCGCCTCCCCCCCCCCATCCCGGCCCGGAATGCACTGACTCCCCCCTCTCCTCCCTCTCCGCCCCGCTGCAGGAGGGAGGCGCCCCCGAGTCTCCCCTCCGGCGAAGAGAGGCCGCGCGGGCCGGGTCGGGCCGGGCTGGAGCAGCGGCGGTCGCCGGAGCCAAGCCTGCAGCGAAGGACCGGTTGAGGCGTGCAGGAGCGAAGGGGGCAAGGGCTCCGCGGCACTGCCGCCGCCGCCGCCGCTCGCGGGCAAGAGATGGCGGCGGAGCGGGGAGCTCGGCGACTCCTCAGCACCTCCTCCTTTTGGCTCTGTTGCCTGCTGCTGCTCGGGCACTGGGCGCCGGGAGCTGCGGCCGCCAGGAGCGGCTCCCCGCCGCAGTCCCCAGGTAAGTGGCGGGCGCTGGGCGCGGGCCGGGCGGGCGTGGGTGGGGGCAGGGGCGCCGTACCGGCACCAGCTGTGGTTGCGGTGTTTTTGTTTAGGATCCAGGAGGAAACGTGCAGGAACTTCTCCACTGGTCTCGGCTTGCTGAAGGGAAAGCGGATCGCTCTGGGTGGGGAATGAAGTAGGCGGGCGGGGGCGCCTCCAGGGTTGGGGCGGCCTGGGAGTGCGTCCGGGGCTATCCAGTCTAGTTCTGCGCTTTGTACCCGAAGGCAGGTTCACCTCTAGCCTCCCCAGCTTCCTTCCCCTCCCCCAGGCTCATCCCACTTGTAAGAGTGGGACATTCTTGTGCTCACACAAGCACCAGTAGAGGCCACTACACACCTCATTAAATAAACAATCGTACGGCCAATTCATTAATTTTCAAGGAAAGAAGGGGCGGGGGCGGCGGCGGCGGCGGGGGATGGGGGGTGCTGGAACTCCGCCTTCCCTGGCCAGGGATTTCTCGGCCGAAGTCCCTGGGAAGCGCTGGTTGATCTCCAGGGACTACTCGTGCGGGGCCCCAAGGCGGCGGAACAGAAGGTGCCAGGGGGCACAATTACTCCCTCAGAACTAGTGGTGTGATTTAACAATGAGGGCGCCTCGGAAAAGGGTTCAAGTGATTGTATCTGTTAGTGTTTCCGTCAGGAAATGCTTCATTCCTGGTGATTACAACTGTATAGCCCAACTGCTCTTAACCTAGGGATTGTTTAGGCATTGGGTTTTAAATACTTGTATGTCGTTTTCAAGGGGCACTATTTAAATACATTTAGCCTCAAAAGCCATTTTCAGGGTTTTAACATAGCACAATTATTGAAATCATCTGCATTTCTATTTATTTAAATAGGCCAATTAACACCAAAGTTGCCTGTAAAGACCTTACAGTGTGGTGGAGGAACAGGACACACTCAGCAGTTGAAAGGCAAATTAGCATGTAATCTGTTTAAATTGTTTAACCAAGGTGGTGTATCATTAAACTTGACACAACTTTCACCTACTTGCTTGATCTGAAGTTTTGCATTTGAAAGTGACATCTTCTAGTCCCTAAACAATTACTTGTTTTCCCCTGATTCTGGTGAAAGTTAAAATCACTCTGCAGTGAACTTGGCTGACAAACTTTCTTTTGATTTTCTTGCAGAGTTTGATATACCTCGTGATTTTTGCCAGTGTTAAAATTTGAAACCTGAAGTACCAATGGGTATTATTTAAACAGATAGGTAAACAGTAGTGTTTTAGTATCAAACCTGCACTTACACATTTGCCTGAACATAGTTTAGAGTACACCTTTTGGTTCTGAAATGTAGGTAACTGATCCAGCCCACTCTATTTTCGTGGATGGGCAAGACAGGTTCTCTCTTACTCTTATTTAATTTTGCATGTAAAATGTGTATATGTTGTTTATCGTTCTGTATGTTTTAGGTAACTGGAATTTCTGTTTAAAATTTTGTCAGTAATTTTGAAAGTAAATAAAATGCTAGCAATTTCATTACGTAGGATAATAAAAATAATAAGCAGTCTTTTAGGACGTGGTTGTAACATTTATTCCACCATTAATTCAGTTGACAGGCTGCTGTTGTGGGCTGACTAGGTGCAAGCCGTTGTTGAAATGTGCACTCTGCCTTCACGAAGCTTACAGTCTGGGGTGGGTAGGAGAGGTAGCCATTCAACTGCTGATTACATAATTAAGTAGCTGTGATAAGCACTGTGGAGGAGAAGAATAGGTTTTGAGAAAGTTTATACTGCAGGAACCTAACCTAAGTGTTGGTGTGTCTCAGAAGTGAGACGGGAGGTGTTAGAGTAGAAGTGGGGAGGCTGACAGCTAATTAATAGCATAGTTGGGTCTAGAACACAGATCTTCTGATTCTTGGACCCAGAGTGTTTTCTACAGACCATCCTGCCTGGTTACAAAAGCTAAAAGAACAGCTGCAGTAAGGAGGGGATGGGTCAGTTCTCTGGTCAGTTGCAGAGAGATCAAGGGAACTGAGAACCAGTAGGTGAACTGAGTAAGCAGTTTATGGAACAAGCTGTCAGTCTATCACATGCCATTCGTCAGTGGTTTTATTTATTTATTTCTGTTGCAGAGGGGTAGACTCAGAAACCTTTCTGTAGGTGGTGGGTGAATGGAGGCATTTGGTAGTAAAAGGAGGAAAATGGGGTGTGGGACAACAGTAACTGAAGTGTTTTTTCAACTTTCGGGTAGACTGTAGACACGAGGGGGTGGAGGAGGACAGAAGGGAAGGACCAGTGATAGAAGATAGTCAGCCGTGGAGGAAGGATTTGAAATGATTAGGCACACGATGGTTTTAGGAAGGGCAGACTACTGTAAAGGTACGTAGGGATCTGGGGAAAGGTGATGAGACAGAGCAGCCTTTGTAATGAGGTCTTTGTCCTAATCGGAGTGAAGGGGTTAAGGGAATGGTAATGAAGTTCCCTGCATGGGGATGCAGGAATGGAGAAGGTTAGGAAGATTAAGAGTTCATTTGAAATCAGTCTGAATTTGAAGTAGACGACATCAGATACTTCCACACTTTCTGCAGCAACATTTTATATGCCAAGAGCAGCATTAGTGAAAAGTTTTAATTCAGCATTGGTTGCTTATGAGTTACATGAACTATGTAGACATTTTTTAAAAAAAACTTCTATTAGAATAACCAAATATCCCATTTATTGGTTAGATTGCAAAAGAGTATTTGATGAAATGCCATTATGGTGTTGAGGCCAGCCATGATCTGGATTGCAGAGGTATACTGCAGAGGTCATGTAGCTATACTCTTCATTCAAGGTAAGAATTCTCTTGTCAAGGTCTTACATGGATACTCCGTCTGCCTTCATCAGCTGCTTGATGATGTCATTCATTACCTCACAAGGTACTCTTTCTGTTTTCAATAACTTCTATTAGTAAACTTTGCTTTATGCAGTACATGTAACTTCAATTTTCACCCTCCCCGCCCTTCTTGAATTTTTGTCTTGTCTATTTTGGCATCACCCTATCTCCTGCTTCATCGCTGATCAACTTTCACATGTTTTTCAGGTTTTCTGTCAGCCCCCTCCCCCATTAAATATTGGTATCTAAAGTTGATCTCATTGCACACTTGGCTAGTCTTCAGTTGCTTCCCTAGTCCATTCTTTTCCACGGGCCACCCAGGAGCCTCCCTGAGTGGCCACCCTGCATTACACAACACCAGAGGTAAATTCACCTGGGCTCTTCTTCCACCCTGCTCTCCTCATCCCTCTTCTCCGGACTCGGACAAACCAGTTCCTGGCCCTCGGCACTGCCGTTGTGTGAGTGATTGCATGGGTTTGTCTTCCTGTGTTACCTGCATTGGGCATCTGTTCACCAGTCAACCAGGGTGAAATCTAGAGGTCAGCCCGGACCCTCTCCTGCCCCTCATTCTCATAGCCAGTAGTTCTATTAGATTTTTAACCTCCTAGATATTTCTTGAGTCTGTATCTTTTCATCATCGTTTCCACTTAGAGGAACAATATTGGCTCTATGATTAATCTCTTTATCTCCACAGTTATCCTTTAGGAGTCTGTCCTTCTGGAATGAGCAGTTTTATGTATATTTCTGAGCATGCCACTTCTACTTATTACAGCCTTCAATTAAGAGTTCCATAGCTTGAGTGTTAGAGCCTACACTTCCTGGCATGGAGATTGTGAGGTCCCTTGTGTGCTTTGCCACTGGCCTTCCCTGCCGTCAGCTTAAAGCCACACCTCTAGGCACCTCTAATGTGTACCTGGTGTTCCCACTCCAGATCGGCCACAGAGCTTCATGTCTCCATGCTGCTCCTTTCCTATTAATGCCACTCCCCACCTCGTGCACTTCTGAAACGCCTCCTAGTGTATTCAGTGAATTTTTCTGTGCTAGCCCCACCCCCAAACAATTCGAGTCCTCATTCTCTGCGTTCCCATAGCTTTCTCAGTACTTTTCATCTCTGTTAACTAATTGTCTCGTCTCCTCTACTAGTCTGAACTTCCAGAGGATTAGGACCTCTCTGTGTGCCTTGCCCCGCGGAGCACAAGCATCTGGCACAGAGTCAGTACCAGTTAACATTCGTGGGACAAATGTCGAATTGCCTTTGTTTTCTAACTGCTGGGCCTTCCTGCATATCTCATTCCTGTATGTGATGGCCCTTCACGTGTCTGATGATAAAATTTGTGCGTGCGTGTTTCCCTCTCCCCTTCTTTCTGAGTTAATCAGCTTTTAATTCCTTCAGCCGCTCTTTACATTCCTTAGTTTTCTGACCCGTTCATCGTGCATGTGGTTGTCCTACTTGTCATGTGCTGCAACTTTAGTGTTTGTAAGTCTTGACATCCTTGGAAAGATCGGTGTTCTTGCTGAATTGTCTGTAGACAGGGACTTATGCCCTGCCCTGCCTGCCTGACAGGATGAGGTATAACAGGGTTCATGGGTTTCCAGGAGGAAAGCTCAGAGGAGATAAGAAATGCGATTGCTTTTAGTAAGCCATCTTAAAATTAATAATGTGATGTGGGACAGTGAGAGACGACATGATTCGGAAGCAGTGTATTTGGGATATAACTTAGGGCTCTGTACCTTCCCTTGTAGTATCTGCTGGGGGTTGTCAGAAGAATGGTATGTAAAATTGCTTTCAAACTGTAAAGTGCAGTATCTATGTAGAATGGTTTTAATGTTTCTTTATGAACGTGAAAATATACTATAATTCTATTAATTTTTGAAAGTATATTTTTTTCTGTTGGCTTAATTGATCATTGTTGGTTTCTCCATGAGTTTTCTCTGTGCTAATAAAAAATACTAGGGCAACGTTATTCTCAGTACGTGGGGCTCTGTTTATCTATTTAATGGTTTTTATTTTCACACACTTGGTTTTATTATTGCTTTTTTGTGGTTGGGAGGTATTTACCGTGCCACTGGTAGGTGTTTGGGCTTCCAGGTAAAATTGCATTTGCAGTGGGAGAACAGACAGGGGACGTGACTATGTGTGAAGGTCATGTTGACTAGTGAGTTAAGTGAGGTGGGGAAGATGTTTTGTGTGTATGATTCCCCAAAGTTGAACTTACCCTGGAACATAAGCCAGTACAAAATGATATTAAAGTATACCCCAAAGTTTGGATTCATTTAGAATGAAAAGAGGTTTCTGACCCAAAATTCATTTAGACCCACTGATATAATTTTGGTCTATTTTTTTCTAGTCACTGTCAAATGGCACATTAATTTTACATGGTAATCATGGTGCATTTTAAAAATTACTTAAAGTGTTTAAATACATGCTTGACGTAAAACGATATAGAAGTACATAAAGTAAAAAGTTTATCAAATCTATCAACAGATTCCTTTTTTTACCCATAACTAACCACTTTTCATACTTTTCCCTCTGCATTTACAAATATATGTGTAGTTTTATGTTTTACACATAAGCAGGATCATACCACTGTGGTTTTTAACTATATATTTTTATATATACAGATTTCCCTATAACAATTTTTAAAATGTCCGTATCATCATCCAGTGAATGGACATTAATAGTTGCCAATGAAAGTAGTATTTATCGAGCACTCGCTGAGCTCCAGGTACTGTGCCAACCCTTTTTCCATGCGTTCGATCCCTCGTACAACCTTGTGAAGAAGATGCGGATATTACTCCCCCCCCCCGCCTTCTACAGTTGAGGTAGCTGAGTCTCAGGCAGTAAGCGATTTGCTGTAGGTCTCACGGCTCTCCAGTGGAGAAGGCGGCATTTGAATCCAGGCCTTCCCAGGCCCAAAGCCTGTGCTCGTTGCTGTACTGCGTACTGCCTCTGTTCTCCTACTGTGGATGCTGAAATTCTTTGGTTTTGCTATAATGAAGAATGTTGTCATGAACATCTTCCTGTAGGTGGCCTATTCTGTCTATATTTTAGGTTCCCATACATGGGATTATTAGTAATAAGATAATTTTTGTGTGTGTCGGGGGTCTACTTTTTCAAGGTGGGTTCACCTTTAACCATGTACTTTAGGTACGTAGGCTGTTCTTTCAAATGCAGGTCCCATAGTTTTTGTTTCATCTGTTAACTGAGGGTCAATTAATTATCCAATTTAATAGGTAATCTCAGAGTACATTCTGCCTCTGAGTTTCTGTACCTCTTGACATCTATGAAGTCGAGTGGTGGGGTTTAGCTCAGTTAAGTGTTCTCTATTCAGTTCTTGTGTCTGAACACTGATCTTTTCTGTTCTTGGATGCAAGAGTTACCTTTGTCATTCTCTGAGCTTCAGGTGATTGTACATTTTTTTTTTCTGATGTAAAGTTGGGTATGATTGGGAAAATCTTTTTAAGTTGCTTGTAAATGATTGTATGATTTTATGTTATATGTGTAAAAATAGCTTTCAGGCTGATTTCAAGAAATAAAGGTTAAGTGTTAAGCAGTTGTGAGATATTTTAAATTGCAGTATCACTTAAAATATTAGTTCTATATTCTTAGATTTGTAAGAAATGTAAAGCCAGGTCGCATATCTGGCTGAAATGAGTCGAGTTTGATTCCCCTTTGACCTCCTTATGTAAAGGAGAGAGGTAGTGGTTTATATAGGTTTTATTTTACTGAAATCAGTAGTATTTGTATTCTTGTTAAGAAGTTAACAGTTGGGCAGTTTGAAATTCAGTTTTTATCTTTCCTTTTCCTCTTTAAAAAGAACCATGAGAAATAACCCTCTTTAAAGAGGTTTTTTAAAATTTATTTATTTATTTATTTTGTTTTCAGAGAGAGGGGAAGGGAGGGAGAAAGAGAGAGAGAGAGAGAAACATTGACGTGCAAGAGGTACATGGACCGGTTGCGTCTTGCACAGTGCCAACTGGGGGCCCGCCCTGCAACCCAGGCATGTGCCCTGACCAGGAATCAAACCAGCGACCTTTTCCATTCGCCGGCTGGCACTGAGTCCACTGAGCCTCACCAGCCAGGGCTAAAGTTGTTTTGTAGTGAGAATTCTGAAATTTGATTTCCCAGTCAGTTGGACAGTTCTTCTGTAGCCAAAACTAAAATTTTAGGCAGTTTTGGCTAGTTGCAAACATGCTGTCTTTGCTGATCATGCACAAAGCTATGCACTGTGGAGATACTATGAAGAACTGGGTAGGCTTTCTATCTTCAGGAAGTCTTGGTCCAATAGCAGAGATAAGACATACCCCCAGATACTAGAAAGCTTGAGTCAGAGGGACAAAGTGTCACTACTGCTGTAGGTGGACAAATTCTGGAGTCATTATGTTACTGTTAATTAAGCAATACTGCTTTCTCTTTTAATATTGGTTGTGCATCTTTAGAGTAATCCTTACTTAGTTTACCAAGTTAGTAGACTAGAATTCTTGAATTCTCAGAGGAAGTTATTTTTCATTTCCTCTACATGAAGTGATTACCGGAATGTCTGAATACATGAGAATGCTGATAATGGAACCACCTAGGGGTGCAGCTGCCTCCATGTCTTCGGGAGATCCGGAGATTGATTGAACTGGTTTTCAGATTTATTACTGGTCAGTAATAGCCAGTAAAGCTGACTGAGCAGTCCTGAGCAGAGTGAATTTTTAAAATGGTACTGCATAGGAACTGAATGCAGAATATTTATTTTCAGCTGTAGAGTGAGTAAAAAAATCACTAAGATAAATCTTTATACATGTGGTCTAATTAGGACAATAGTATTATAATGTATAATACAGGGATAGAATAACAAATGATAAGTTATATTTATTACTTTTTATTCACAGCCTAACTTTTGATGTAACAACTAAAATTTGAGGATCTTCTTGGTTAATTCATGAAGCTTTTGAAGTTTGCCGCGGGATTATTTATTGTTTTAAATGTACATAATTACATATTCAAGGGATTGTGTGGCAATAACTCCTTTATTAGTAATACTTCGCCTACATAAAGCTCAACCATTTTGCACCCTCACCTCCAGATTATAACTGAAGACTAGGAAATTAAGACATAATTTTTAAAGTCTAAGTGAAATAAGCCAGGCAGTGAAAGACAAATACCGTGTCATCTCACCTATAAGTGGAACCTAATCAACCAAACAAGCAAGCAGAACGTAACCAGAGATAGTGGAGTGAAGAACAAACTGACAGTCACCAGAGGGGATAATGGGGGGAAACAAGGAAGGGTTTTCAGGGACAGCTGTGAAGGACACATGGACAAAGCCAGAGGGGTGGAATCGAGGGTAGGAGGTGGGGATGCCTGGGGTGGCCGGGGTGGGGGGAAATGGAGACGACTGTACTTGAACAACAATACAAGAATGTAAAAAAAGATATAATTTTCAAAGTCTGTGCGTCAAAATAAATTTCTGAGTCCCAAAGGTGCTTGTTGAGAGCCTGTGTACCTTTAATTCATGAGCAGTTCTAACAGACTTCGTTATTGCCTGATTTTCGAAGCCCATAGCTGATGAGAAGTGGGTAGAAACTTGGGAATAATACCTAACAACAACAAAGGAAGATTTGAAATAAACATAACACAAAGATCCTCCCTTAAACAGTCCTTATTGTCTCGGCCAGACTGAGGAGTTTCCCTCTGCATCACTGCTAATGGGTGTGGCCTGCCCTGGCCCTTTCTCTTGTCCTGCATACTGTGACGAGGTTGCTGTCTGGGATCTTCCCTCAGAAACTTCTGGAGTCTCCCCTGGCCTCAAATTAGTTTGGGTCAGGTTGACACCTGAGGTGAGAGAAAAGGAAACGTGGATAGGAAGGGAGACAAGTGGCCGGCAGGGTCCCTTCTCTGCTGGACCCCACTCGTCTAGCCCTGGAGTTTATCTTTGCTGGCAGCATCTCTAACCCTGATGTGTATGTTTCTTTTTAATTTTTTGGTAAAGTTAATTGTTGGTTTGACTTTTTAAAAAAAATGAAAAACAAAAGTTCAAACAATATGTAAAATAAAAAGTGAGCTCATATATGCCAACTCTGCCTCCAGAGATAACCACTTTTAATAGCTGTGGGCTTTGTTTTGCGTATATAATTAAATATTTACGATATATGAGACATATGTAACAAAACTAACCAGTTGGGTCATGCATACTGTTTTCCAGCTTGTTTTTGGAAATCTTTCTGTGTGAGTGCATATAAATTTATCTCGGCTGTTTTGTTAACCATACAGTATTCTATAGATGTATCATCATTTGTTTAACCAGTTTTCTTTTGATGCTCCCAAAGTTCTAATTGCACACATAGTCGTTGAGCCCACTTTTACAAGTGTCTTTGTGCGTGTGTTTGAATGCACTGCAGAATAAGTTCGTGAATGTGGAGTAAAGGGGTAAAAGAGCACGTGTGTTAACATTTTTGGTGTTTCCAAATCGTTCTCCAAAAAGCTGATTTACTCTGTCAACGGTGAGTGAGAGTGCCTGTTTCCTCACCCTCTTGCCCACACACTAGTTATTTTAGGCTTCTCAGTCTTACTAATTTCATAGGTGAAAAAAGTACCTTTTTAAATGTTATATTTTAAAATGGAGCTCAGCATCTTTTTAGATTTACATTGATGGTTTATATTGTCTCTGAGAACTGTCTGATTGTGTCTTTTCTTAATATTGCTATGTCCTTTCTTGAATCAGTGGTTAATTAATGTAAGCAATACGTAATTAAGAACAGGAGTAACTAAAACTTTTTAACTGCCTGAACTTCCATGCTGCTTACAGTTTTTCACTTAACAGGAAGTGAAGTGAGTAATTGAGTCATTTTGCTTATCTGACTTCTAACTGCTGCTTGTATTTACTTGGTATGGGTCCATAAACTTTCAAACTATTCTATTTTGAAGGGAAAAAGTTACATATTTCATTTATTGATTTGAGTGAAAAATAGGAATTGAAATATATTCTTTCCAGACAGGATGAACATTTGGGTTTAGAGTGAGTAAGATCAGGTAATCAAGTAACTCGAATACCTTTTTGGCTCAAGGTGCAGAGGGGGTTTAAAGTGGAAAGTGAATGAAGATTGCAGCAGGAAAGACAAGTTTGGGGGGCAGGACATGATTTTCGTTTTGAATACCTTGAGCCCGTGATGCCCGCGAAACATCTCTCTAAAGGTATTACAGAATCGGGGCTCAAACAGGAAATCTGTCCAGACCTTTGGCTAGAAGTGTAGGTTTAGAAATGACCTGATCAAGGTGATAGCTCAAGCCGTGCAGCTAGACCCTATCTCCGAGAAAGGAAAAAGAAAACTTAGGACACAGACTTGAACGTATACCTGTAGTTGGGTGTCCAAAGGAAGGAAATAGCACTCTGTCTGCAGGTGAAGAGAGAGAAGTACCCAGAATCAGCACCGTGAAAAATGATGCAGTTCATTTCGTCTGTGCTCTCTTCAGAAACATCTGAATAAGTTCATTTCATCTATGCTGTCCTATTCAGAAGCATCTGAGTCAGTGGGATAGCGCCCAAGTAATGTTGCTGCTTCCCCCTCATCCCCTGCATGGATGCTGTGGGTTACGGTGCTTGGCAGGGAGGGGGAGGCTTACAAAGATAACTCTGAATAATGCTTTCCTTTAAGTAACACACGTAATAATTTACCATCCTGCGGGGCTGCATTGAACAGTGGATGAGGTAATGTGTATCCACGCTTAGAACAGAGCCTGCCTTATCTTAATCACTCATTAAATGTAAATTGTTGTTGTTTTCATTACCATTATAAATGAGAAGGAGAAGCTAGCTAAAAATACATGAAAATTAGATAATGCTTATATAATTTGGCTTATATTTTTATATGATGGCTGTGTATAATTATGTTGTTGAATGAGCTTATGTTGAGGATTTAGTTTGGAGTGTTTACTTCAAGTTTCTTAGAGGGGATAGAATATGAGCTGTATTTGAAGGCACGAGTAGGCTTTTTATTTTTATTTCTTTTTCAAAATAAACTCCAGGATTTTTAATTTGAAATATGCAGTAGAACAGAAATGTTTCTCAGAACACTGAAACACCGGCAGAGTGAAATAGAAAAATTGAGCATCATGTAAATTCTATTGATTTTTAGTTTTTATTGACTTCATTGGGGTGACATTGGTTAATAAAATTATATAGGTTTCAGGTATACAATTCTATAATGACATCATCTATATATTGTATTATGTGTTCACCCCCACAAGTCAAGTCTCCCTCTATCACTATTTATCCCTCTTGTAACCTATCGTACCCTCCCCCTACACCCCCTTTCCTCTGGTAATCACTGTACTGTTGTCTGTGTCCTTGAGGATTTTTTTTTTTTTGGCTTAACCCCTTCACCCTTCTCACCCAGCCCTCAAACCCCCCTGCCCCTCTGACAGCTGTTCTCTGTATGTGAGTCTGTTTCTATTTTGTTTGTTAGTTTATTGTGTTCACTGGATTCTACATATAAGTGAAATCATATGGTACTTCTCTTTGACTGGCTTCTTTCACTTAGCACAATGCTGTCCAGGTCAATACATGTTGTCACAAAAGGTAAGATCTCCTTTTTTATGGTTGAGTAGTATTCCATTGTGTAAATGTACCATAGTTGTTTTATCCACTCATCTACTGATGGGCATTTTAATGATGTTAATTCTTCTTGTGCCTGAATGCACTATATACTTCCACTTATTTGTATCATCTTCAGTTTCTTTCTTCAGTATCTTATCATTTTTCAAGTACAGGTTCTTCACATCCTTGATTAAATTTATTCCTAGGTACTTTATATTTTGATATAATTGTAAAAGGTGTTTTCTTCGTTTCCTTTCCTAATACTTCAGTATTGTTATATAAAAATGCAAGCGATTTCTGGATACTTATTTTGTATCCTGCTACTTTACTGAATTTTTCAGTTCTAGCAGTTTTTTGTTGGAAATTCTAGGGTTCTCTACATACAGTGTCATGTCATCTGCAACTAATGACAATTTTACTTCTTTCATATATGGATGCCTTTTATTACTTCTTTTTGTGTAATTGCTGTGGCTGGAACTTCAGTACTATCTCAAATAATCAAGTGGTAAAAGCAAACATCCTTGTCTTGTTCCCCATGTTAAGGGAATGCTTGTAGTTTTTGCCCATTGAGTGTGATGCTGGCAGTGGGTTTATCGTTTATGGCCTTTATTAAGTTGAGGTATGTTCCCTCGATTCCCACTTTGCTGAGAGTTTTTATCAAATAGCTGTTGGGTTTTATCAGATGCTTTTTGTGCATCTGTTGATATGATCATGTGATTTTAGTCCTTCATTTTGTTTATGTGGTGAATCACATTTATTGATTTATGGATGCTGTACCAAACTTGCATCCCTGCAAGTATCTCACTTGACCATGGTGTATGATCTTTTTAATGTGTGGCCGAATTTGGTTTGCTAATTAGTATATGTTCATCAGAGATATAGGCCTATACATTTTTTTCTTTGTCGTGTCTTTATCTAGTTTTGGAATTAGGATAATGCTGGCCTTGTAAAATGAGCTTGAAGTCTCCCCTTCGCATGAATTTTTGAAACAGTTTGAGAAAGAAAGGCGTTAGTTCTCTGAATGATTGGTAAAAGTCACCTGGGAAGCCATCTTGCCAGGCCTTTTTTGTTGTGGGAAGTTTTTTGATTACTGCTTCAATTTAACTAGTTGTAATCTGTCTGTTCAGATTCTCTGATTCTTCCTGATTCAGCTCTGGAAGATTGCACATTTCTAGGAATTTATCCATTTCTTGCATATCGTCCAATTTGTTGGCATACAGTTGTTTGTCATATTTTCTTACAGTCCTTCATGTTTCTTTGGTGTCGGTTGTTACTTCTCTTCTTTCTGGTTTTATTTGGGTCCTCTTTCTTTTTTCTTGATGGGTCTGTTTAAAGATTTGTCAGTCTCGTTTCTCTTTTCTAAGAACTGGATTTTGATTTTATTGATCTTTTGTATTTTTTTAAGACTATTTCATGTATTTCTGCTCTGATCTTTATTATTTCCTTTTTTCTACTACCTTTGGGCTTTGTTATTCTTTTTCAAGTTCCTTTAAGTGTGAAGTTAGTTTATTTGAGATTTCTCATTCGTTGAGGTAGGCCTGTACTGCTATGAATTTCCTTTTTAAGACTGCTTTTTCTGTGTTCCATAGATTTTGGGGTATTCTGTTCTCATTTTTATTTGTTTCAAGATATCTTATGATTTCTTCCTTGATCTTACTATTGACCCATTCATTGTTTAGTAACATGTTATTTAGTCGCCATGTCTTTGTGTGTTTCTCAGGTTTTTTCTAGTGATTGATTAGTAATTTCATACATTATGGTCATAGAAGATGCTTGATATTATTTCAGTTGTCTTTAATTTATTGAGATTTGTTTTGTGTCCTAACATGTGGTCTGTCCTAGAAAATGTTTCATGTGCGCTTGAGAAGAGTGTATATTGTGCTGGTTTGGAAGGAAATGTTCTGTAGATATCAATTACATGCATCTGATCTAGCGTCTCATTTAAGGCCACCATTTCCTTGCTGATTTTCTGTGTGGCAGATCTATCCATTGATGTCAACGGGCTGTTAAAATCCTCAACTATGACGTATTACTGTTGGTCTCTCCCTTTATGTCCATCAAGATTTGCTTTATATATTTATGCATTCGTGTGTTGGGTGCATACGTGTTTACAAGGGTTATATCCTCTTCTTGGATCACTCCCTTTTCATTATTTAGTGTCCTTTGTCTCTTAATATAGCCTTTATTTAAAAGTCAATTTTAACAAATGGACACATTGATACCCCATGTTTTTTTCGTTTCCATTTTCATGAAATATCTTTCTTTTTATCCCTTTACTTTTAGTCGGTGCGTATCTTTTGTTCTGAGGTGGGTCTCTGGTAGACAGCATCTACGAGATCCATCCAGATGTTATCCAACCATGTGATTTGAAAAATTAGAAACGTATATTGAGAAAGATACAAGATACAAGAAATGTTGTGGATGGGACAGTGACACCTCAGTCCCCTTTAAAATAGACGCCTTGGGACCTCACAAGTTCTCCTAGTCACCATCCGCTGGCCTGTTGTGTTCTCCTGAATCTCATCAAGGGAATGAAGTCTCCTCCCTTTGAAAGGTGATTTTAGTCTGGGTGAAAGCCAGAAGTCGCAGGGTGCCAAATCTGACTGTTGTGGGGCGGGGACTGAGCCACCACCTGGGTGATTTGGAGTTTCGCCAAAAAAATTCTGAACGAGACATGATGCATGAGTGGGCGCATTGTTGTAATAAAGCTGCCAGTCACCAGTTGTCCATAGCTGTGGCCTTCTGAATCATCTGAATAGTTTCCACAGAGGAATGTTAAAGCTTGATGTAAAATTTGATGCAGATTCATTGTTCTCCTTGCTCAGTCATTTTGAATGAGATGGCCACACAGTACACATGGTCACTCAGTGGTGTGTACTACTCCCACTGACTTGCACAGTGAAGTCATCATTGTTCATACATGTGCATTCCAGTCCACTCTCCTTGGCTGCCAGGTTACATTAATGTCATGCAAACCATTCTTGTTATATTAACAATGGCTGGACTTTTTCCAGACAGACCTCATATATATACATATCTATGGGTGTGTGTAGTTATATGCATACATATTTGTTGTGTGTGTATGTATATATTATATATGACTTTAAATTTTCCATTTTATTATTTATTTCTGTTTATTCTGCCTGTTCTGTAATCTTTTCTTGCTTTCTCTTGATTATTTTCAGTTATTCAGTTTTCCTCTCTTTTTTAGCTTACCAGTTATATATTCTTTTACTATTCATTTAGTGGTTCCCAAATGCATCTTTGACATTACTTTGACCATTTGTTGGACAATGCAGATAGAACATGTTAATTACATTTGTTCTTCACTTCCAATGTTTATATTATTGTTATGTGTTTTAGTTCTCATATTTGAGGTCCACAAGACACTGTTTTGTAAACCATTATGTATTTAGGTTTTCTCTCTCAGTTGCTCCTCCATTTCTTTCTGCATCTCTGAGCTTCTATTTGAGATCGATCATTTTCTTCTGTCTGGAGCGTATCCTTTAGTATTTAGTTACATTTGCTGGAGGTGAATTCATTCAGTTATTGTCTGTCTGAAACCATCTTTATTTCGATTATTTTTTTTGGCTGGATGTAGAATTGCAGATAGACAAGGCAGTTTTTTCTTTAGGCCCTTTAAGTACCTCATTTCATTGTCTGCTGAACTCCATCATTCCTGATGAGAAGTCAGCTGTACATTTTGTTTTTCCTCTTTGCAGAAAGTGTGCTTTCCTCCCCACTTTCCCCACTGGCCACTTTTCGGTTGTATTTCTTATCTTTTTTTTTCAGAAATCTGACTGTGATGTGCGCAGCTGTGATGTTCTTTTTACTAACCTGCTTGTTGAGCTTCTTGGATCTGTGGGATAATTACTTCCATCAGTTTTGGCAAGTTCTTGTTCTTTGTCTCTTCAAATATTTCTTTTTTCCTATTGGAATTTAGTTCACTTAGGTTTCTTTGATCCTCATTACTCTACTGGACTCAGAAAAACTGTATCTGCCCTGTTCTGGTTCTTAGAGAAAAGCAACAGTCTCTTGTGACTTTCAACATTCTAAACAGAGGCAACACTCCATTTACTGACTTTTAAATTCATTTATTGTAATTTTCCGTTCTGATTTTTTAATTCTGTTTTGTTTTATAGTTTTTAGGCCTCTGATGAAATTCCCTGTCTCGTATCTTTATCCTTTCAACCCATTCCATAGCAGGTGTTCCTCTGAGGGCTTGCTTCTGTCTCTGTTATTTCTCCTGATTTGGGTTTTTTCTTTTTCTTTTTTTCAAGATTTATTTACTTATTTTTAGACAGAGGGTAAGGGAAGGAGAAAGAGAGGGAAAGAAACATCATTGTGTAGTTGGTTGCCTTTCACAGGCCCCCTACTGGGTACCTGGCCTGCAACCCAGGTCCGTGTCCTGACTGGGAATCGAACTAGCGACCCTTTGGTTCTCCCTCCTGGCGCTCAATCTACTGAGCCACACCAGCGGGGTAGGGGGTTTTCCTTTCGTGTGCTCGTTTATTGTGATTGAATGCCAGGTATGTGTATGACAAATTACGGTGATAATCTGAATTGATGCTGTCTTCTCCCAGAAAGGATTTGCCTTTGCCTCTCCTCTGGTATGTTGTTATTCTCGAGGCACTGACAATTCCAGATCCCTTTAATGCATTCAGGAAGTTGAGATGATTTAAAATTGCCCTTCAGGCCCTATGAACTAAAACGTTTCGGACTTGCCTTTACTTCCTGCAGGTAGCCCTTTGAGGTTCTAATTCACAGTTTGGGAGCTTTACCCTCCCCTTTGGCATGCCGTCACTCCAGCTATTGACCCTTGAATCTGTCAGAGGCTACGCTCATCTTCTCAGCCTTTTTAGCAGTAGTGGCCTTCAGAATCTGCAGATACTTTCAGGCAAACGCAGCTCTAATACCAGAATTGTCTCTTTAGATATTTTTCATTTTCTGGATCTCGGTCCCTTAACTCCTCGTCATGTTGATTGCCCTCACACTTACGTTTTGTACTACTCTCCTTTCGTTAGTCCCGAGGGGAAGAGTGGTCTCCACCACCCATTCGGTCACTCCTGAACGGTGACTCTCACTGTGCCCCTTTCGTCTTGGCTCTTCTTCCCGTTCTATGAGAAATTTTCAGGCTTGACTGGTTTTTCGTTGTGCAGTCTGCGATTTACTGCCCCCATTTTGCTTCTTTGAAAAATGATTCAGTTGTTTTATGGCTGAAAGCAGTCTTAGTAGACTTTCCTGATTTCATATTGTTCTCTGTTCATACACATGCTGTTCTCTCCAGTTTTTTCAGAATTTCTACGGTTGAGATTTCTGCAGTTGGGCATTCTAATGATGTTTTAAAGCAGTTCTCTCTCTCTCAGTAAATTTTCCAGGGGGAAAATTTATCTCAGTTGAACAAACAACCACTCCTTTAGCCTCAGGTCTTTACGTGTCTGTCGGTGACGGGATGGTGTCTGTGTGTCCTGCACTGTCGGTTGAGATGGGCTCTTCTGGACTTCTCTGCGCTACTGTTCCAGTGTTTCAGGTCCAGATGGAAGAATGGAAACTTCTAGATTCGCTACGAAGCAGGGAGGTTTGCTGCCAAAGCAGTTGTTTTCAGTGTTGAAATTACAAATTTTCAGTGCAGATGCGGGCAGTAGGTTGTGGGGCCGGAGTAGCGGCCTCTTCTCTGTTTGCCTCTTGTCTCCACGCGCTACTCGGCGCGTTACCTGCGGCGTCGAAAGGCAGCCGGATGCTTTGCAGCCTTTTTTCTTGGCGGTTCCCGAGATCCACAGGCAGCTGGCACTCCACTGTGATCTCCAGTGGGCTGCACGCTTTCTCACCCAGGTATTTTAAAATTCCTTCGGTCGTTTCATTGGATATTGGGGTGGTGTATTGGGTGCGCATTAGTTAAATTGATGAGCTCAGTTTTGCCGTCTTGAACTGATCAATCTACACTGTGTGTTTTCTCTTTTTCAATCGGTTTAGTTTTATTATTTTCTTTTTACTTTTATGTACCTACAGATTATAATTAAGCAATCACTGAAGGACTCTAATAGGCTAATTAACTCTTGCCTGGTAGTATGTCTTCCATAGAATGGAGCTTTTTAAAGTTTTCTTTTTATTCTTTTTATTTTATTCCACAGACATTTTTGGGAATGCTGACTGTGTTTTCGGGACTGTACTAGGTTTGGGGATTACAGACAGGTGCAAGTCTCTTAATCTTATATACCTATTCTCGAAGCAGAGATACCTTTCTCTGAGGCCCAGAAACTTTTTTTTAGAGAACAAAAACACCCAGGTTCATTTAAGATTTTGTTTTTTTTTTAACTCATTAGTTACATTGTTGAATATAAATGAATATTTATAATATTCATGCTAATGAATATTAATGTTAATAGTAGATGTTAATAGTAGTTTTTATGTAGAAAATAATGTTCCAGTTAAAACCTTATTTTTTTCAAAGATTTTATGTATTTAGTTTTAGAGACGGGGGAAGGGAGGGAGAGAGGGGGAGAAACATCAGTGTGTGGTTGCCTCTTACATGCCCCCTACTGGGGACCTGGCCTGCAACCCAGACATGTGCCCTGACTGGGAATCGAACTGGCGACTCTTTGGTTCTGCCACACCAGCCAGGGCAAAACCTTATTTATAATTTTGGTTGTGTTAATTATGATTTCTTAATGTAGTAAATTTCAGTTTATCCTGTGTCCGGGTGATCCTATCAAATAATAAGGGATTATGCTTATTTACATATATATACCCATATGTATATGATCGTATTTACTCATTTGTCCCACATGTATAGAGAATGTAGATGGCATGGCTTCTTTTTTCAATAAAGAATTCAGAGTTTACTAAGGTAGGTAGGATATGAAATAGGAAAGTAGAAGTGTTACCTGTTCATTATGAAACTTCCTGCTTAAGAGGAGAAGTAGGAATCTGCTTCAGCCGTGACTCCAGAGCAGCAGTCCCCAGCCTTCTGACACCAGGGACTGGGTTTCCTGGAAGACGGCTTTTCCGTGGCCCCAGGGCAGGGGATGTTTGGGGATAATTCATTACATTCAAGCTGCTCACCTCTGGCTGCACAGCTCAGGTCCTAACAGACCTCGACCAGTACCAGTCCTCGGCTCTGGAGTTCTCTAGTCTGGAACTCATGCTTTGGGCGGAGCTTGACAGATTGGATATAGTACAAGGAATCAGGAAAAGCAGGCCAGAGGGTGGGTTGGGAAGGAATATGGCTGGCTTCGTCATGCTCTTTTGGGAAGAACAAGGGTATTCCTGTCATGTGTCGTCCCCTGTAGACTGTGCTGTGAGGAGAGCAGTGCAGTGTAGGGAGAGCTGTTACACTGGGGCTTCCTGACCAGTGCTCTGTCGTAATGTAAGTTAATTTTCTTCGTGTCCTGCTCATTTTAGGTTAAATGCATTATTTTATTTATGTAGTGTTGTAAACTTGATATGATAAAGTAAGTACACTTGCTGCCAGGTTTTCAGTTTTCGGTGCAGTGGCTTTCACACTTGTTCAGATATTAGAACATCTGGAAGTAGTGGTGTGCTTTGCGAGAGATCGTGAACTGTTAATATCTTCAGTTACATTAAGCAGTGAAGTATGCTTTTACAAGCTGTACATACGACTTACATGAATGTAATTTGACTCAGCAGTTCAATTTAAGAAATATTTAATGAGCATTTGTTTTGTACCCATAACATAGGATGATTTTGTGATGAAAATGAATAATGGAAGAGTTTTTGTTTTTCAAACCTTAGTAGTTTATAGTATCTTTTAAGATTAGTGTGAGATATTTTCGGGGGCTTGGTTGCTTTAGCCAATGGCAGCATGCCTAAATGACCGATAAAGGGCATCAGCACACACCTACAGAGAAAAATCGATTGCTCGGGACCCTGGGAATCTGCATTCTAAGAAACATCTGAGAGGTTTCTTATTCACAAAACTTGAGAAATACGTTGTACATGTTGAGTACAAAAACATCAGAATATTGCACCTCAGTTTAAAAGGAATAGTGTTTTAGAATGAACTTCCTCTCCAAGGTAAACTATAATGGACATGATTGGGTAGTTAACTATTTACTCACTTCGGTATAAGGAATGACTTTTTATAGCTGTGATCATTTAGAATATCGAGAAGAATTGCCACTTCTCCGAAAGACTTCTAGTTGTTTTTCCATGGACATAATCACATTATCTCTAATGGCTTTTAATGACTTTTCAACTATGAAATGTCATTAGGATTTGGACTGTATTCCATTAATCTAATCTGGAAGATTCAGAGTTACAATACATTTTTAAATTAGTTTTGCTTTATTAACTGCTTCAACTTTTGGAAGCAGGAATATAAATAAAAAGTTAACCAAACGTGTTGTGTATATAAAATTTTAAAAATCTTTTTCCAGAACAGCGAATTTCAGACTAGTTCCTTCAGTAAACTTTATTGAGTACATGCCAGGCTTTATGTTAAGCTCACGAGGATGATTAAAACTTAAACCCTGTCCTGGTAAAGTTCATACTCTGGTGGGAATGTTTTGGGAAAGAATATATAGAAACAAGTAATTTGTGCTTTGCCTAACTTTAAAGAATTGGAAACCTCAGTAAAAGGCAGTTAAATAATCTTACCAGTATAACACATGCAAGAAAATAAAGCGTGTGTGTGCATAATTGGAGGTGGCAGCCGTGGTGGTGTCTCACGGGTGGGCTGTGGCAGTGGTCCAGGCAGTCCACAGTGACGACTCGGATTAGGATGGGGGAGGTGGGAGGAGTGTGTGGAGAGGGCAGATCTTAGTTGATAAAAGAGGATTGGGTGGTGGATTAGATATGGAGGTGTCAGAGGTGATTCCCTAAGGTTCTCTGGGGTTTATATAGCAGGATGGATGGTGGTGTCTTTTTTGGTGAAAGAAGTTTTTGGAGGGCAAGAAGAGCATGAGTTTGATTTTGGACATAATGAATTTTATATGTCCTTGAGTTATCCAGGGGGCAGTTGGTTACAGTCTGAAGAGTAGTGGGAGATGCTCCACATTTGTGAGACGTGCGCCTGTAGCACAGCTGAGTTGAGAAGGATGGGCTGCCGTCACAGGACAGGGGCCTGAGGGAAGTAGGAGGGTGACCAGGAGAGGGCTGTACCGGAGGTAAAAATGGGGGCATCAGATTTTGCTGGCTGGCTAAGTATTGTGAGCAGTGGAGAATGTCCTTTGCCTTTAGCCACCCATAAGTCATTGGTAACCTTGCTAGGAGCTTTAAGTGGAATTTGGAAGCTGGTTGAGGGACAAGTGGGAAGGGAGGAAATTAAGACAGGAAAGTTCCAGAAATTTAGCTGTGAACGGAGATGACTGACTGTAGAAGTTCAGATCCAATGAGAATGGGGTGTGTGTGTGTGTGCGCGCGCGTGCGCCCGTGCTTAATGGTCAAGATGAGCACATTTAAAAGGTAGTGGGAGACTCTTTGAGATGGGTAGTTTGAATATACAAGAGGATGAAATAATGGGTAGTGTAAGGTTTCTGGGAAGGTTGGGGAAATAAGGAGTTGGTTCTGAGCAGGGGTAGAAATACTTGTATTAGATTAGAGAGGAGGAGAGTCCAGGCTGCTCTTTAACTGGAGGGAAAGCGCTTAAAATAGGTGGATATTCTTCTTTTAAAACTTTTTTTATTGTCGTTCAAGTACAGTTGTCTCCATTTCTCCCCCATCACTCCCCCCAACCTCAGCCGTCCCCACCTCCCTCCCCTGACTCCATCCCACCCTTGGTTTTGTCCACGTGTCCTTTGTACACGTTCCTGAAAACCCTTCCCCCTTTCCCCGTTACCCCCATGACCCCCGTTACCCCCATTATCCCCTCCCACCACCCGTCTGGTTGCTATCAGTTTGTTTGTTATTTCAGTGTCTCTGGTTCTGTTTTGCTTGCTTATTTGTTTTGTTGGTTAGGTTCCATTTGAAGATGAGATCATATGGTATTTGTCTTTCACCGCCTGGCTTATTTCACTTAGCATAATGCTCTCCAGTGAATATCCTTAATGAGGAAGCCAGGGCTGTGCATGAATAGTCTGCAGGAGAGTTGGGGAGTGAGTTCACTGGAGAGGTAGGGTTATCAGTACTTTTTTAAAGTTCTAATATGAGAATATACCATGCAAGAAAATTTAACAAGAGTGGAAATTCTGTGGGGCAGCATTTTTTGAGTCCTAATCCAAGGATATGTTTATTGATTTTAGAGAGAGGAAGGGGGTATTAAGAGAGAGCAAGAAACATCTCTGTGAAAGAGAAACATTTGACTGCCTCCTGTACAGGCCCCAACGGGGGACCGAACCCACGGTGTTTTGGTGTGTGGGATGATGCTCCAACTAACTGCGCCACCCGGCCAGGGCGGGATAACATCGTTTTCTCTGCCTTGTTCCCTGGGCAGGAGGGGGGTCCATGAGCATGTTGGAAATAGATTCTTGGTAAATATTTACTGTAAATTAAAGTCTTAAGTGAAACATGCATAAACAGTAATTCTTGAGTGACTTAAATTTTGTAGCTAATGATAGAATTAATAAACGAAGGAAGCCTCTTCCTATAACAGTGTTTAATTCCCCATTTCAACAAATTTCTCCCTGCAGCCTACTCAACTTTTCTCTTTAATTAAGTACTTGATTTGCACAGCAGATTTTTGCTCATTTTGAGGGTGCAGTCCATGTGTAAACGGATAAAGGTAATAGCTCAGGCATAGTTAAGATGCGTTGTAAATGCGATCAGAATTTCACCTCTGGGCAGTTCATTTTAGACAGCTATCTGAAAATCTGTCGTGTCTGACTTTTTATAAGTAACTCCCTTCAGAAGCTCATTACGTAGTTCAGTTGTCTCCAGATTAGGCCACCCCCTCGTTTCTGACTCCCTCCTAACCTGCCCCTCTCTTTGGCTACTTTGTGACTCTGAGCGAGCGATTTCAACTTTTTTCATCTCCTGGCACACATAAACTAATAAAATTATGTGGCATGTCAAAAAAATCGTATTTTTTGCCAATCTGACAAAAATAGGTATAATGTTGTCATTCACACCAAATGGCTACTGTTATGTTGGCTGTTGTCGTTTTTAAGTTTAACAATCTAAAGGAAAGGAGGTCAGTGCGCCTGACTAAATCGTCAGGTGGTGCACATTTTAAAAATTCTTGCAGCAGACTGGTTGAAAATCACTGTTTTAAGCTCATGCGTAAAAGAAGAAGTAAAGCAGAGAGCATAGAGAAAGTGATGGCTGAAACGAAGAGCTTCTTTGCTCTCGGGTGTGTGAGTGTGCGCCCACGCACCCACACGCCTCGTTTGTGTGGTTCGCTGGAAGCTGTCAGGAGTGACTGTAGCATTCAGTGTAATGAAGTGGGTTTTCAGTGTGTGAGAAACCCTGCTATTTAGATTATGGAGACAGCTCGTTCCAGGCAGATAGAATTATTATTATGGTTTTTTTTTATGTTTGAAGTAGTGTCTGTACCTTTTCTGGCAAGGGCGTGTCCTTTTCCTCTGTATCCATCTTCATGCTCGTTCTCAGTGTGACTTCTCCTTTCCGTCAGCCAGCCTCCTCCTCCTCGTCGCTGCTCACACTGATTGCTTTGCGAACATAGGAATGCTGGCATCTGGTGACCAAGGTCAGGCAGGGCACAGAGGCCAGATGGAGGGATTCAAATTATGGTCACTAGACCGTGCCCCTCTTAGATAGCGACCATAACTTTTATCTCTGTATCCCCAGGGCCTGATATAATAGCTGGTGTATAATACATCCGCAGAAATACTTTATTTTTGAACGAAAGACTGTTTCAGAAGTACAGAGTCATAGGATGAGTCATCCGATTTGTCCTTCTGCTTTCGTAGGTGATGAAACGAGGCTTAGGTTCAGTAGCAGCTGTCTGTGTTCCTGTGCCATGGCTAGTTATACTTCAGACCATACACAGAGGTAAGGGAATGTGATACATATTTCCAGCCTCGTAGGAACCTCAAGACAGAAAGTCAAGTAGCCGTTTATCTGGCAGAGTTTTTTTTCGGTGGGGATGGGGGAGGGGGTGGTGGTATCCTTTTGTTTCGTCTTGGTTCGGGTGCCATTATTTGCTGCGTAGTGTGTTATGGTGGGCACAGAGCTGCAGAGAAGTGGCTTCTGCCCTTAAGGAATTTGTCTAATGTAACATGAGACAACATACCATCGGTATGTCTCAGAGCAGTATGCAATTAATGTCGAATGAGTGGTACGCCCTGATACATGCCGCCTTTATACAGTGGAAAAATGCTGATGATCCGTCCTCAGGGAGACATGCATTTTCAGTTGCTCTTCTAGAATTTGAGTTGGGAGAACTCTGTGTCTGGAAGCACATGTTGAGGATGATTGTCCACTTAATAGCGAGGATGGCAGGACGTTTCTCAGTGGTGAACTCCATGCGGAGATGGAGCCAGCTGATGGCTGATTTTGGGTGTGTGATGCCTTGTCATCAGCTTAGGAATTTGGACCATTCAGTTAAGTCGAATAGTGCTGGCCTATTGTAAAACGACTGTGTCCACATACGTGTGTATCTTGTCTGAGAATCGATGCATCCTAGAATTTTTTTTTGCCTGGAGGGGGACCTTTAATATCTGCTTCCTCCCCCATCGTTACTCTCTGGTCCAGAGAGGCTGCATCACTTGATTTGTTTTCATGCTGTAACTAGCACTGTGGCACTTTCTCTTGTAAGGTGTAGCTTATTTTTCTTGCTGTTGAATTTCCTTTCTTGGTAAATTTAGCAAAAAATCCTCCAGGTGTAAAGTGAATGTCTCATATTTGCACCGATTTGGAGAGTAGTTGAGTGTGGAAGAGGAAGTGCACTTCTGGGGGAAACGGTGTATGATGTGGCTTCCAGTACAGAGAACCGGGAACGTCAGCCTTTTGACGGCTTTGGGGTTGTGCTGGTGTAACTTTGCTCGCAAACAGCCATGATGACTGTTTCTTTCATTATCAGTAGCAACAGGGAAGTATGAGTAGGTCCTGTGATGTATCTAGGTACAGGAAGATGAGAAGATGTGATATTTACCCTGCTCTCAAAGTGCTTGTAATCTAGTTGAGAGATGCTGCCTTCAAAGGGTTCACAGTCTGGGTGGGGGTTAAGGGACCTCACGAAGCTAATTGACAATCCCATCTATCTCGTCCGTGGTGCTAAATGCATGCTCATTACTCTTTCCCCAGTGTCTAGAACAGTGCCAGGCAGAGGTGATTTTCAGTAAGTGTTGGTCGTATGGATAAATAGAAGGCACTGACGTTACACGTGGGGGGCCTCTGAAGGCTCGGGGAGTTGGAGAAGGCCGGGGATCTGGTGCAGGCGCGGAAGGTACGGAATTTCATTCTGTCTGGTTTTGTGTTTCTGATGCTTTCTGACCTCAGCCTTTATCCCCCTGCAACCTCAAATCCTGACTTCTCTTAACTTTTACTTTGCTGCACTTTGGCCTTAACACTCTCTTCTCTTCCCCAGTGATGGCTGCGTATCTCCGAGGGTCTAGAAGGATCGTGTTTTGGTTTAGAAGGTGACTATTTTCTTAGGTCCTGGTTCCCTCTTCCCCTGAAGATGAGGGGAGGCAGTATCCGGGAAAGACCTGAGGGTTAAGAAAAACTTTAGAAACATCCTCTGTGATTATGAAGAGGAAACTCTTGTGGGACAGGTGATATAGTAACATTTCAGTCCGTCATGACTACAAGGTAACTGACTGCGTTTCAGAACACAGATGAAAGCAGTTGGCTCTCCCTCTTGCTCGGGTTCAGCGGTGTGAAGGCCTGTGTCACGGAGAAGGGCACAGAGACAAGGAAGTAGCAGGAGGCTTGTGTTACGAAGTGCTGCTGTGTGTGTAGCTCAGCAACATTCTCTGATCTGAGATGTAGTTTTTGGCAACTTCAAATAGTTTGTGTTCCCTGAGGGGGAGTCCAACCTGTTTAACTGTGCTTAGTGAAAAAATCATTGTGGTTCTTTCATGGGAAACAGTCTCCCAGACACATTCTCGCACCCAGTAAGCGTTTATTGAGTAGCTATCGGGTGAAGAAGCGCTGTGCTAGGTACCGAAAGACAGAAGGTGCGCGTTATTTGAACAGAGGGCACGTCACGTGTAAAAATAGTCACCATGCTGTGCAGAAAGTGATGTCTTGTGAAAAGGGAGCAGACAGGGTGCTCTGGCGGCTCCAAAAATGGGGCCGCTGCCTTGCAGACAGAGTCCCTCAGTCAGGGCGAGCTCCTGTGCAGGAGGCGGGCTGAATGGAGGGCGTGGCCCTGTGGGGATGGGCAGGGGGAGGGGAAACCGTGAGCCTGCGTCTGCGTCTGGTCTGCGAGGAGGCAAGCATTGGTGATACGGGTAAGAGGAAGTGACGTACTCGGAGGTCAATGCGGAGGGGCCCAAGGTGGGGATGGAGAGGAAGGGCGCTTCCCCTGGCAGTGGGGGACCGTGTCCATTGGAGGAGTGGGTTGGGTCTCGGCTGTTTTCCGAAATAGGGGTTTCGTGAACCATCGTTCTTCTAGTCTGGTAGTTAATAGTGTTATCGTGGGGGAAAAGTGGTTTTTATTCAAACAATTCGGAGACTCCCTGCAGGAGAGGGAGGATGAAGCTGATATGTTACCAGCAGAGTGATTTCTGTGATACACTGCTCTCAGTCGTGCTGCTCTGTGAAGCGCGGTGTTCCAGGTGAGAGCCCTGCCGTTTTTCGTGTTGGTGTCCTCAAGGACAATTGAAGAGCGGCAGCAATCGGCAGCATCGTTGATTGGGTCGGTCTCACCCCTTGGTCTCACTGCACAGAGGGTTCTGTCTAATTTAGGTGATGGCAGTGCTTCCTACTTAAATTTCTCTGCTAAGTAACAAGTCTGGTGCACAGTAAAAAGTTCTCGAAAGGTTTTAGGGACACGGTGGTATAGGGCGTGGAAACCACTGGTTTCCCAGATACAGCAGATGTCTTGTGTTTCTGCTGTGTTAAGGAACAGTTGGCTGTATTTCCCTGTGTCTTTCTGCAGATTTCTTCCTCGTGCCTACACACTAGCGATGCTGTGTGTCTCCAAGCCTTGGGGCACCTCAGTTTTGTCATGGGAAGAGCACTGTGTACCGGAGACTTTTTTAAAAGTGTGTTTCATGTAATGAGTCATGTAGTCTAGTAAGTGATGAGCAGGAATTTGAATCCAGGCCCGGCTGTTAACCACCCGGCTCGGCTACGCACACTGAGCAGTGTGGGTTCTCCCTCCTGGAACGCCGGCTCCGTCCTTTGTGAGGTGCACCCACCCCACCCGACCTGTGTAGCCAGGTCCACGTCTCCGGCTCCGAGGAGAAGGGAAAGCAGCTCTTTTTAAAGTTGTTCAGAAGTGTATACGGGCAAGAGAAACCCCCAGTAGGTTTTGCTTTGGAGTCTTACTGTTACTGGTTATTTACTGCTCCAAGGCCTTTGCTATAGAGAGCGGGAGGTCTGTGTCACCGTGAGAAGGTTGGTGTGTGTTGTGGCCGCTGGGCCGTAAAACAGGCCCCAAATTGTGACCCTAGGAACACAGATGATGCACGAACAATATCCTGGAGCTAAAACATATGGGAAAACTTCTACAAATCTTTTCCCCCTGAAATAAGAGAAAAGAGTACCAATAATTTTTCTTGTTAATGGGTAAAATTACCCAATCTAACTCTTGGACTTTTTAAATTTAATTTTTTTACTGAGTTATAATTGAAATGTAGACAGAGTTGAAATGTAGATGTAGCTCTTAAGTGTACTTACTATTCAGTCAGTTTCAGTAAATTAGCATTTTATTTATTTTGTATTTTCTCAATTTGTGAAACTACATTTTGATTTAAAATAATTATCTCGCCTTCCTTTGTTTTTTGTGTATTTGTTGTAAGACTCGTGTGTCTTTCCAGCCAATACCTTTTTTACTCAGGCACGCTGACAACAGTAACGTAGTCGTGGAGATGATCTCCTAAAGGGGAGCTTGAATAGTCGCCCTTTAAAAATGTGCCGTCGGTATCGGAGCTGCACAGCGTGGATACATTTCCTGGGAGGAAACGGTAATAAACTATTCAGGAAGTTATTAGGAAATGAGAACTTGTGTTCTTGTTCCCTCAGATAAGCTGCCCAGACCTGTGCGTGTGTCGGAGCAGCGTGTGTGTTACAGGAAAGCACGAGAGGTTCGGCAGCTTTCTTCTCACGGTGTGAGGGACCTTGGACTCGCGATGGTAACTGAAAGAAAAGGTTCCCAAAGCAAAGTGATCTGCAAATTTATTTTTCTGTTTGAGTGTTTCTGCCAGGGGAGAGGAGCGAGTGCCTCTTGAAGCTGGATTAGGGAAATGAGCCCCCCGCGGAGCACGCTGTTGGGGGGGGCCTGTGGCAGGGCACTTTAGGGGTGAACGCCTGCGCGTCCCCCCACCTTGGTTCTGCTGGCAGTTTTTCCTCTCTGCTTTGCTCTCATGCCACCATTAGACAGTGTATTTCTGCCTTAATTTTAGCCACTTTGTTCTAAAGCGACGGTGAACGCTGTAACTCTTAGGCACTGTTTTAACTTTTTTAAAAAAAGATTTTATTCATTTATTTATTTATTTTTAGGGAGAGGGAGAAAGAGAGGGCGAGAAACTTTGATGTGCAGTTACCTCTCACACACCCTCAACTGGGGACCTGGCCCGCAGCAGCCTAGGCACGTGCCCTGACTGGGAACCAGATACCAGCAACCCTTTGGTCTGCAGGCCGGCACTCAGTCCAGCAGCCAGGGTGCCACACCAGCCAGGGTGGCGCTATGTTAACTTCTACCGACTGTTCTATTTAACAAATTGGGTTTACAGACTTGTTTTTCCCCCAGTGTGTTCATGGCAGGGATTTGCCCTTAAGTTGGGCCCCTCACTTGCAAGGGGCCCCTTCTAGGGCCTGGAAGAGGCTTTAGCAATGTATGCAGTACTTACATATTTCTGTAAAATCTACAAAGTTGAGATGTCCTCCCCCTACCCTCCACTGTGTTTCTTAAAAGGGACCCCCAAATAAATTATTCTTCAAACGCCACAAAACTCTGACCAGCCCTGGTTGGTGAGGCAGTTTGGGTGTTGGTTTCTGATTGTGGCCGAGGTAGCTTTCGAGGGGATCCTTCCTTCCTTCCTCACTAGTACCTGGAAGGAAGTGTTGGTGAGGAAGCAGAACTGTCTGTCGCCTGGCGTTTGCAGTGACCACTGGTCTCATTCCGAGTGTCAGGACCCAGGGGCGGCTGCTGCGAACGTGGGTCAGCAGAGGCAGGGCAGCCGGAGGAAGGCGGGGGCAGGAGCGGTGGAGGAGGGGGCGGCCCACAGCCAGTGTGGGGAGCTGATGGAGATGCTCTCCCTGGGAGCTTGGGTGGCATTTAAAAATAACGACAGTCCTCCCAAGATTGTACATTTTACTTGGAATTTAATGATACATTTTTAGAATTTTAGAATGATTTTATTGACAAATTTGCAAAGTCGGTTTCTTAATTAGCTGATTGACTTGAGATTAAAGTCTTTATTGACTAGAATATTTTCCTGAAAAAACAGAGACGTCACTGGTTCTTTTGGGTTGCCGTAACATGGGATTAGAGAGCTTCTCAGTTTGGTAGTTGTTTCTTTGTCTTTCTTTTCTTGTCATGTTTTTTTCCATACATTCTTTACATCTCTTTCTTTATTTTTGGATTCAAAGCTTGCTCTTATACTTCTGAGGATTTTGAATAACCACATTTTAGAACTGTAGTTTAGTGTTCATCTTTCTTTAAAGAGTATTGTGTGCTCTGCACCCTGAAGGCAAGTTTATGGTTAAACGCATGTATAATGTTCTGAGAAGCAGTTTTATCTAGCTTGTGCTAAATTGGCTCAGGTTCAAATATGCTTAATATTATTTAACTTTTCCTAAAATTCCTTCTCATTGGACTGACTTCTTAGGGCTGATAAGAGCATTTCTAGAAAGTTGTATAGATCTGCCACCTGGTGGTAAAATATTAACAGCAAGTGCTAAATATTTAAGAATGGAATGGCCGATTCTTGGCCTTTGTAGGGGTCGTATTCGGATTTAGAGTCTACTTAGACTCCTTAGATATATGACGTTTTCCTCCCCGGATTTTTTTTTTTTGATTGAGAAAGTGTTATTTAAATGTGATGGACTAGGGATATTTTGACTAATGTATTTCTGTCTACTGCCTTGTAGAGGGTTCTTCCTTGCTTATGAAATTTGCATATTACTGAGTCGAAATCAACTCTGATCAGTTTGAGAATGGACTACTGCCCTTAAATTTGAAAGAGATAGGATGGTTGTTAATTTTTCTAAAACTTTTAATATAGTTGTTGACTCACGGGAAAAAAAAACAAAGATCATAGGGCAAAGGAAATTTTTTGGAGAGAAATACTACATTCTGTTTATTTACTTTAGCAAACAGCAAGCGGTACTTTAAAGCTTTTTTTTTAGCAGATAGAAAATTTAACAGTATTTCATGGCCTTCATTATTAATACAAAAAGTATTGTACACTGGGCATTGTGTTAGGTATACAGGAGAAGAGTGAGTGACACCTGAGTGGTTTTTGCGTTTTTTTGTTTTGTTTTGTCCTTAGGGAGTTTATAATCCAGCCGGGGAGGCAGATAATAAGCAAGTACTTACAGAGGTAATCAGTTAGACTGTTGGTAAATGCTGCGATGTAGCAGAGAGATCTGCTCTATCTACACCTAACTTAGGCTAAGTGTATTAGGGAAAGCTTCCCTGAGGAGTGACTGTCCTGCTGCGATCTGAGAGACGCAGACCCAGTCGGACGTGGATCTGTGTGCCTGCTCAGTGGGAAGGAGGTTGGAATTGGGAAAGAGTAGGAGAAATCGAAAGATCAGGGTGGCTGGAGTGAAGAAGACAGGGAAGGGGAGGAGAAGAGTAAATACTTCAGGGCCTTGGGTGTGCTGAGGACTTTGAACTTCAGACTAGAAGCTGCTGGAATGTGTAAGCCAGGGCTGTCAGAACGAGATTAATGATGAATAAACTGGAACAGGGGAAGACTGAGGGAGGGCGATTGTTTAGAAAGCCAATTATGGTAGTTCTGGCTCGGACCAGAGAGTATTAGTGGCCATAGTGAGAGGCTGACATTTGCAATGTGTTTTGAAGTGGAGTAGAGGAAGGATGAGTCCAGGCCGCTGACACTCAGTCATTCAGTAAATATATAGAAATATAGGGGTGGGCATAGGTGGGTTTACGGTGTGAGTACGTGAACACCGAGTGAGTAGAGCTGTCTGTGATCGTCATAACCTGCGTGTCTTTCTCCGTGTGAAGAACTGTAAACCTGCTTTTGCCCACCCCCTTGTATGTTGCATGGTTTAATCCTCAGGGGTCGACAGCGGAGTAACTGCATTGTCTAGTTCATTGTACGTTACCGTTATTGGGCAGTGCAGCATCTCTTGTTCTGTGTTTATTCTCTCCTCCTTGGTCCGCCGTGCCCACTCCAATTTCCTGTCTCTCCTTAGGTGCCTATTCCGATATGTTTAATATATTTTCTTGAGGATGCATCAGAATCTGTAAACTACAACTTTTTTTGTGTGTTTTCAACTTGTGGTGCTGTGCTGTACATGTTATTCTGTTCTTCTTTCCGCTGATTATTAGCTGTGTGACCACAGGCAAGTTATATAAGGACTCTTTTTAATCCTCACCTAGGGATATATTACTGATTCCAGAGAGAGAGGAAGAGGAGGGGGGAGAGGGAGAGAGACCGAGAGAGATAAAGGGGTGGCGGGGGAGGGGGAGAGATGTGAGAGAAACATCCATCCGTTGCTTCCCACATATATAGCAATGAGGACCGAACCCGCCACCTAGGTATGTGCTCTGACTGGAGATCGGGCCCACGACCTTTCAGTTTATGGGACAATGTTCCAGCCAGCTGAGCCCGACAGGCCAAGGAATTACATAATGGTTTTGGGATCTCAGTTTCCTCATCTGTGAAGTGAGGAAACTACAGTGGAACCCCAGTGTTTGAACTTCGTTTGTTCTGGAAAACCGTTCAGTAAGTGATTTGTTTGAAAACCGAATCTCCTTTGTCACCCGAGAGACGCATGGCTGATCTTACAGGTATCTGCACAACAGGGTTGTTGGGTGGGGAATTGGAAACTGGAGTTTGCTTAGACAGCCGAGACATTTTTTCATGAGCAGCTTGGTTGAGAATCGAATTGTTCCAGAACTGAGATGTTCGAGAACTGATGTTCATATCGCTTAGATCATAAGGTTGTTGGGAGGATTAGAAGACTTAATTTTTGTAATGTATCCTATGGTTTTTACTATTTTTCTTCCTCTGTTCAACATGGTGCCTTAAGGATGTGTCTCTGTTGTCGTACGTGCACCCAGTCACTGCCCTTGCTGCATGGTGTTCAGCGATGCCTCCGTGACTCTTACTCTCCCGGTCTCTGCATCGGGCGCAGCCGCGATGAAAGTGCTTTCCCGTGCATCCTTACTGGCCTCTGCATAGGTTTCTCTGAGCTACAAACCCAGGAGTGCGGTCAGTACAGCGCACGTCTGCTACGGCTCCTGTCATTCCCCCAAGCGTGGCCTAGTTGTTTGGTAGCGTGTTTGCACTAGTTTTTATACCCACCAGCTACACACTTGAGTGACCATCTCCTGCTTTGCCACCATTTCATGGGACTTGTTTTTCTAAGCCCTGGCATTGTGGCATGGGTATAAAGAGTCACTGCAGTGTTGGGCGAATCTGCGTTTTCTGATTACTGATGAGTCCTGCAGGGGCTGCAGCTGTTCAGTCAGCTTCTGTAACTTCCCTGTTCATCGTCTGTATTCATGTTTCTGTTGGGTTTCTAGTCTTTCTTGTTGATTTGCAGTTCTTTGTATATTCCTGTTGTTTCTAGACATTGCAAATTACTTTTCTGTCATCTGTTGATTTCCTTTGCCTGTGGTGTTCTTTTAATAGAAATCTTTAATTTTAACGTTTAATATATTGATTAAAAATTTTTTTTTGCCTTACTCTTTGTGCTTTTTTTTGTGTTAGTGACTATAGGTCTTTTACATTTTCTTCTTCCTCAGTAATTTTGTATTTAGGTGACAAATGCTTACTGAGTCCCTGCTCCATTCCAGCATTAGGAGCAGAACTGGGAGCCACACATACCAGAGGACGTCAGTTGGCCCCCGGAGCTTATGGAAGAGCGATGGCGCAGCTTGGCTGCCTGGTGGCATCATTTACTGATTTAGGAGACATGGGTGGTGAGGACGCTAGGGGCAGGAGCGAGGGTTGGGAGGAATAAAGATCATTAGTTTAGTTGAAGTTTTAAATTAACATATAAAATTAACTCTGGGTGTGTACACATGGCTTTAAGAGTATTATCCCTGTGTTTGGTGGATTCTTTTAACCCTTACTGTAATGAGGATATGTACGTGTCCAAACATTTCCTCATCCTGGCCCTCTGTAGTAGTCAAACCTCCCCTCCCCTCCTGATGCCCAACAACCAGTGATCTCCTCTCTCTCCCTGCCTTTTGCCTTTTCCAAAATGCCATATAAGTGGAAATACATGGTATATATAACCTTTAGAGGCTAGCTTCTTTCACTAAGCCTTTGAAATTCATCCATGTTGTGCCTATCAGTGGTTGTTCCTTTTCATTGCTGAGTAGTACTCCATCGTACGGAGGTACCACAGTGTATCCATTGACAACTAGTGAAGGACAAACGGGTTGTCTTCATTTTGTGGGGATTATGAATAAACCGTTATAAACACGTATGTGCAGGGTTTTTGTATGTCAACATATTTTCATTCATCTAGGGTAAATATACCAGTGTGAGATGGCTGGGCCACGTGATCAGTGTTTAACAGACTTCTCCAGAGTGGCCATACCGTTTCATACTTCCTCCAGCAGTGTAGGAGAATTCCAGTTGTGTGCCCCCCTCCCCAGTGTTTGGCATTGTCGGTTTTGTTTTGTGTTTTGCCCCTCTACTAGGTATGTAGTGGTGTCTTGTAGTTTTAATTTGCATTTCTCTAATGGCGGCTGTTATCGAACACCTTTTTCTGTGCTTGCTTCCATGATTGGTGAAATGTCCCTTTAAATCTTTTGCACATTTAGGAAAAAAACTGGGTTGTTTGTTTCCTGATGGTTGGGCTTTTAGTTCTTTATATATTCTGTATACAGTTTCCTTTGTTAATGCTATGTAAATATTTTCTCCCAGTCTGTTGTTTATCTTTGCATGCACTCAGTGTAGAGTTTTACATTTTGGTGAGGGTAACACTGTCAGTTTTACTCCCTTGCGAATTACGCTTTCAGTGCCATGTCTTAGAACTCTTTGTCTAATCCAGGTTTCCGGAAATTTCCCTGATTTCTTTTATGGATTTTATATTTTGCATTTGATTTTTATTATACTTTACATTCGATGTGTTTAGATTCACGGTCCATTTTGGTTTAATTTTAATATAAAGTTGAAGTGTTCTCCTGCCCACAAGCATGTGGATGTCCTGTTGTTCCAGAGTTACTGTTGTTGAAGACTGTTCTCTATCTGTCGAGTTGTACTTGCACCTGTACTGGAGATCAGTGTGCGGTCTACCTCTGGGTTCTCCGTGTGCTTCCAGTGATCTGAGTGCCTGTGCTTTGCCAGTTCCACACCTCCCTGTTGCTCTGTTGTTGGTCTGCAAGCAGTTTGAATCCTCCAACTTTGTTCCTTTTTTGAGATCCTTTATTCTACTTAATTTGCCTTTCCATGTAAATTGTAGTCATCTGTCTTTATCTACAAAAATTCTGCTCGGGATTATGCTGTGAATTGAACTAAATCTGGGAGCAGTTTTGGAAGACTTGATATTCTAACTACGTCGGTCTTTCAGTGCTCGAACACGTATCTGTCTTTTCACTTACATCGCCTTTGATTTTCTTCATCAGCATTTTGTGGTTCTCAGATACATACGTAAGTACTTCATGTTTTTGGAGCTGTCTCAGATGGTTTTGTTTTCTAATTTTGATTTTCAGTTGTTTATTGCCATTATATAAAAAATACGATCGATTTTTGTATGTTGACATTGTTCCCTACAACCAACCTTGCTTAACCCAGTAGTTCTGGAAGCTTTTTTTTTTTTGTAGGCTCCTTGTGATTTTCAAAGTAGACAATCAGTTGTCTGCAAAAAGGGGCGGTGCTGTTTCTTTCTTTCTTTCTTTCTGATCCTTTGCCTTTGGTTCATTTCTGTGCCTCGTCATCCGCTGGGCTCTGAGTGCAGTGCCCAGTGCACTTCCTTACCTCGGTCCTGACCTGAGCAGGGGAGTAATTC
>PVKM010009348.1:0-37060 GCA_004027735.1 Carollia perspicillata | reverse complement strand
AAAGAATGCTAAACGAAATAGAGGCAACTAACTCAACTATCAGATGTTAAGTTCAAAGCAGTGGTCACCAGGAAGTTCCATGAGTTCACAACCAACTACCAGAAACAACAAGGAAGCTACAATGAACTGGCTGCAAACTATATCAATATGAAAAAGGAAATAGAAAATATCAACAAGGGCCAAGAGGAAATGAAGAATATAATATCTGAACTGAAGAACACAGTAGAAGGAATCAAAAGCAGGATAGATGAAGCAGAAGATCGGATCAGTGAGCTGGAGGACAAAATAGAAAAAAACACCCAGAAAGAGCAGGAAAAGGAAAAGAGGCTCAGAAAAAATGAAGAGGGATTAAGAGAAATACAAGACAATATGAAACGTAATAATATCCGTATAATAGGGATACCACAAGGAGAAGAAGAAGAGCAAGGAATAGCAAACTTACTTGAAAAAATGATAATGGAAAACTTCCCTAATCTGATGAGAGAAAAAGTCACACAAATCCAAGAAACACAGAGAGTCCCAATCAAGAGAAACCCAAAGAGGCCCACTCCAAGACACATCATAATAAAAATGGCAAAATTCCAAGACAAAGAGAATTTTAAAGGCAGCAAGGGAGAAAAAGGAAATAACATACAAGGAGCCCCAATAAGGTTAGCAACTGACCTCTCAATGGAAACGCTTCAAGCCAGAAGAGAGTGACAAGAAATATTCCAAGTAATGAGAACTAAAGGACTACAACCAAGGATACTTTACCCAGCAAGACTTTCAATCAAGATAGAAGGCCAAATAAGGAGCTTTGCAGACAAAAGACGTCTAAAAGAATACACCTCCACCAAACCAGCTCTGCAAGACATGCTAAAGATACTGCTCTAAGGAAAGGAAGGAAAAGAGAGACAGAGAGGAACACAGATACAAAGATGACAATGAATAAGAACCTATCAATAATAACCTTAACGTAAATGGATTAAATGCTCCAGTTAAAAGACATAGAATAGCTGAAAGGATAAGAAAGCATGACCCACACATATGCTGCCTACAAGAAACCCACCTTAGGACAAAAGACCTACACAGATTGAAAGTAAAGGGCTGGAAACAAATATTCCAAGCAAATGGACAGGAAAAGAAAGCTGGGGTAGCAATACTCATATCAGAACAAATAGACTTCCAAAGAAGGGCCATAAAGAGAGACCCAGAAGGTCACTTCATAATACTCAAGGGAAGACTCCACCAAGAAGACATAAACATTGTAAATATTTATGCACCCAATGTAGGAGCACCCAAATACATAAAGAAAATCTTAGAGGACTTCAAGAAGGATATTGACAGAAACACAATTATAGTAGGGGATTTTGACACCCCACTGTCAAAAATGGACAGGTCCTCCAAACTAAATATCAACAAAGATGTTGTGACATTGAGCAAAGCCCTAGATGAAATGGACTTAACTGATATATATAGAGCCCTTCATCCGAAAGAAGCTAAATACACATTCTTTTCAAATGCACATGGAACATTTTTAAAGGTAGACCACATGATAGGACACAAAACAAGGCTCAAGAAATTCAAGAAAATTGAAATCATACCAAGCATTTTGTCTGACCACAAAGGACTGAAATTAGAAACCAACCCCAAGCAAAAAAAACCCAAACACTCAAAATCACGGAGATTGAATAGCATTCTATTAAACAATTAATAGGTCGAGATGAAATTAGGGAAGGAATCAAAAAGTTTCTGGAAACAAATGAAAATGAACTCATGACAACCCAAAACTTATGGGACACAGCAAAGGCAGTCCTGAGAGGGAAGTTCATAGCAATACAGGCCTACCTAAAAAAGAAATATTTCAAACAAACGACCTAATCCTTCGCCTACAACTCGAAGAACAACATCTAAGACAGCCCAGAGCTAGTAGAAGGAAAGAGATAACCAAGATCAGAGAATTAAATGACATAGAGACAAAAAGCACAATTCCTAGGATCAATGAATCAAGGAGCTGGTTCTTTCAAAAGATAAATAAAATTGACAAGCCCTTAAGCAGGCTCATCAAGAAAAAAAGAGAGAGGACCCAAATAAACACAATCAGAAATGAAAGAGGAGAGATTACAACTGACACCACAGAAATAAAAAGGATTGTAAGAAATTACTATGAAGAACTGTATGCCAAGAAATTTGAAAACCTAGGTGAAATGGACAAATTCCTAGAAAAATATAATCTTCCAAAACTCAGTGAAGAAGCAGAAAGCCTGAACAGACCAATAACAGCTGATGAAATTGAAGCAGTAATCAAAACACTCGCGACACACAAAAGCCCAGGACCAGGTGGTTTCACAGGAGAATTCTACAAAACATTTAAGGATGAGCTAACCCCTATCCTTCACAGACTATTTGAAAAAATTCAAAAGTATGGAAGACTCCCAAACTCTTTTTATGAAGCCAACATCATCCTTATCCCAAAATCAGGTAAAGACACAACAGAAAAAGAAAACTTCAGGCCAATATCGCTGATGAACACAGACGCTAAAATCCTCAACAAAATATTGGCAAACCTCATCCAGCAATACATTAAAAAGATCATACACCATGACCAAGTGGGATTTATCCCAGGGATGCAAGGGGGGTTCAACATTCGCAAATCAGTAAATGTAATACACTACATAAACAAAAGCATAGATACAAAACACATGATCATATCAATAGATGCAGAAAAACCATTCGATAAGGTACACCACCCATTTATGATCAAAACACTCAGCAAAGTGGGAATAGAGGGAGCATTCCTCAACATAATAAAGGCCATAGATGAGAGACCTACAGCCAACATCATACTCAATGGGCAAAAACTAAAAGCTTTTCCACTTAGACCAGGAACAAGACAAGGTTGTCCACTTTCACCACTTCTATTCGACATAGTATTGGAAGTCCTAGCCACAGCAATCAGGGAAGAAAAGGAAATGAAAGGCATCCAAATCGGAAAAGAGGAAATAAAACTGTCATTTGCAGATGACATGATAGTGTACATAGAAAATCCTGTAGAATCCACCCAAAAACTGCTCAACCTAATAAATGAATTTGGCAAAACAGCGGGATACAAAGTCAATATCCAGAAATCAAAGGCATTTTTGTATACCAATAATGAAACAGCAGAAGCAGAAATCAAGAAAAAAAATCCCATTTGATATAGCAAAAAGAAAAATAAAATACCTAGGAATAAACCTAACCAAGGAGATAAAAGACCTGTATGCAGAAAACTACACAACACTGAAGAATGAAATCAAGGAAGACACAAACAAATGGAAATATATACCGTGTTCATGGACTGGAAGAATTAACATCATCAAAATGTCCATACTACCCAAAGCAATTTACAGATTCAATGCAATACCTATTAAAGTACCAATGGCTTATTTCACAGACATAGAACAAACACTTCAAAAATTTATATGGACCCATAAACGACCCTGAATAGCTGCTGCACTTTTGAAAAAGAAGAGCAAAGTAGGAGGGATCACAATACCTGACACCAAACTGTATTAAGGCCACCGTAATCAGTACAGCCTGGTCCTGGCATAAAAACAGACACAGGGACCAGTGGAACAGAATAGAGAACCCAGAAATAAGCCCAAGTCTCTATGGCCAATTAATATTTGACAAAGGGGGCAGCAACATAAAATGGAATAAAGATAGCCTCTTCAACAAATGGTGTTGGGAGAACTGGACAGCTACGTGCAAAAAAATGAAACTCGAGCACCAACTTACACCATACAGAAGAATAAATTCAAGGTGGATAAAAGACTTAAATATAAGCCGGAACACCATTAAAGTCCTAGAGGAGAACATAGGCAGGAAAATCTCAGATATTTCACGCAGCAACATTTTTACTGATTTGTCTCCTAGAATAAGGGACATAAAGAAAAAAATAAACAAATGGGATCTCATCAAAATAAAAAGCTTCTTCATGGCCAAAGAAAACAGCATTAAAATAACAAGAGAACCAGCCTTATGGGAAAACATATTTGCCAATGATATCTCAGACAAAGGTTTAATCTCCAAATTATATAAAGAAGTTGCACGAATCTACTCTAAGAAGACAAGCAATCCAATTAAGAAATGGGCAAAGGACTTGAAGAGATGCTTCTCCAAAGAGGACATACAGAGGATCCAGAAACACATGAAAAAATGGTCAATATCGCTAGCTATCAGAGAGATGCAAATTAAAACTACAATGAGATACCACTTCACACTGATGAGAATGGCCACCGTAAACAAAGCAACAAACAACAGATGTTGAAGAGGTTGTGGAGAAAAGGGGACCCTAGTACACTGTTGGTGGGATTGAAGACTGGTACAACCACTATGGAAAACAGTATGGAATTTTCTCAGAAAACTAAAAATGGACATGCCTTTTGACCCGGCAATTCCACTGCTAGTATTATATCCTAAGAACCCAGAAACACCAATCCAAAAAAACCTGTGCACCCCAATGTTCATAGCAGCACAATTTACAATAGCCAAGTGTTGGAAGCAACCTAGGTGCCCATCAGTAAATGAATGGAAAAAAAAAAACTATGGCACATACACACAATGGAATTCTATGCAGCAGAAAGAAAGAAGGAGCTCCTACCTTATGCAACAGCATGGATGGAACTGGCAAGCATTATGCTAAGTGAAATAAGCCAGGTGGTGAAAGACAAATACCATATGATCTCACCTTTAACAGGAAGCTAAGCAACAAACCAAACAAGCAAGCAAAATATAACCAGACATTGAAATAGAAAACAGGCTGAGAGTAACCAGAGGGGAGAGGGGAGGGAATTTCAGGGGAAAAGGCAAAGGGGTCACAAAAACAAATATAATGGACACATGGACAAAAACTAAGGAGGGTGGAAATGGGAGGAAGGAGGGAAGCACTAAAGGGATGTACTGGGATGGAAGTAAAAGACAGAAAACTATACTTGAACAACAAGTAAAATTATAAAAATGAAAAAAAAAATGTAGTCCATACCTAAGGGCAGAAGAATTAGGCTATACCCCTGAAGAGAGAAGTATCGAAGAATTTCTGGACATATTTTCAAACTGCTATAACTGCTAGTATCTAAAGAAACAAGTAGTCCCTGGAAATATTTCAGAATGCGTATTATATATATCAAGAGATAGAAATTAAAGAGACAAGAATTATATAGAGAATCACTGCAGAGATCGTCTTCACAAAACATCAGTAGAGGAAAATAAGAAGAGGCAGTTAGTGAAATGACAGGAGAAATCTTCCCAGTGTTGAAAGAGAATAGACATTTTCAGGTAGAAAGAGCTCACTTGGAACCAACTACAGTGAATAATAATAAAAATAAAAGATCCATACCTAAAATGTCTTTGGAAATTTCAGTGTACCAACGGAAAAAAAAAAAGAAAAATCTTTCAAGAGTAAATTTGGCTTATGCTGCATCTCATATCTCATTATAACACTAGGTGTTTGACTACAAAGAATAATGCCTTCAACTTTGTGAACGAAAATGATAATGAACTTAGAATTCTGTATTCATTCAGACTTATCCCTAAAATATGAAGAAAGATATAAAGAGATTTTCAGATATGCCAGGATTAAAAGAATGTAGCTTTTTCTTGAAAATTATTTGAAGGTACCACTTCAGCAAAATGAGAAAAGCATTAAGAAAGTAAATGTCATGAGATCAGGAAAAAGTGGAAACAACTTAGGATAGTGATAAAGAGCAGTTCTGGGATGGTAATTGTGTTACAGGCCAAGGGAGCAGCTGTTTCATATTGAAATGCAAGAACATAAAGGATAATAAGCAAGAGAGGGATTTTAAGCATACTGTTGTATGATGTAGCTGATGAAGAAATTCGAGAATTGATAAAACTATATTACTTTTGCAGTAATAATAGAAAAGCATTGAGAGAAACAGTTGTTCAGAAAGTTAAGTAATGATTTTAAACATGAAGCAAAATAAAAAGTGGCATAATTTTAAAGTGATTGATGGGGTATAAGACTTTAATAGAATAAAACTTTTATTTCAAGTGGCCCAGGAATTTTGCATTATTGGGCCAATAGAAAAGAAAATATAATCCTAACTAGCATACCTATTAACCTGACAGGAATAATAGTTATGTGTATGTTGATATTGTATATGGCAATATGTATATAATGACCTAATAATATAAGCACTTTATTGGTTTTTAGACTTTTAGAATCAACTTCTTAGGCAAAGCATAGAATTTAGTTGTGGCTGCAGATCATAATAGAAATGTTAAAAAAATATAAAATTGTAGTTGAAAGAAATGAAGGTAGAAGAAAGAAATATAATTAGAAGGAAGGATATGTACACCAAATACCTAATCTGACATAGAAGAGAATTAAGATATTAACTTATTGATGTAACAAAAATATAGATATAATTATATTGTTCAAACTTAGTTAAAAACCAATAACCCAACTAGTAATAATTATTAAATATTGGGATAAATGGGGAAAGTGAAGATAGGAAACATAAATGAGCAATATCTTTAGAGGAAGAAGAATTAGATATTACCTAAAGATAATAAATTAGGAAAAAGAAATATGAAGTTACTATTTGGATTACCATACTGTCTAAAATTTGAATGAAAAAGATTGGGGATGGAAAAACATGTGGTAAGAGAATGTTGTTTTCTCTTCTGAGTTATTGCCATGTCCTGTGTTGACTTTTAAACACTATTAAAATTGATTTTCCTGTTTATTTTTAGTGTATTTTAAAGTTTTATAGACTTGAATTTTGGTTCTAGCTAACCCACAATTGTTTAAATATGAATGTGACTATGGATTTGGTTGAAGTCTTTGGGACTAACATTTTTTTGTAATCATCTTAATATTAAGTATTAACATGAATTGAATGTGTGACATTTGTCTTTGCAGGATCAAAGCAAGTTGGAGAAACACCAGCATCTGGAGACTCCTTGGATGGCACACCTCGTACTTCTAATATCATCTTTGACTTTCTACTTCCTCCATTAGATCAGGTGCAAGAGGAGGAATGGGAAATAGAAAGGTAATTCAGTGATCATTTAGGTGTAAGTTTAGGACATTGCTTAAAGTTTTTTGATTGTATAGTATCCCTATATTTTGCAGAGTTTTTACCACGTGATTTTTTTGGGAAGGAACTAGAACTTATATTAGTAGTACATATTAAGCAGGTACTGAATGTTTTTTAGTTTGATATGAATCTTATAATATCCCGTAGAATTTATCAGCCACTCGTTTAACCCAGTTTAGAGTATCTTTAGCAAAAAAAAATTTTTTTAAGATTTTACTTATGTATCTATAGAGGGGAAGGGTTAGGGAGAAAATATCAATGTATGGTTGCCTCTTGTGTTTCCCCTGCTGGGAACTGGCCTGCAACCCAGGCATGTGCCCCGACTGGGAATCGCACCGCGATCCTCTGGTTCGCAGGCCCGCGCTCAATCCACTGAGCTACACCAGCCAGGGCGCAAAAATTTTTTTATTACATTTTGTTTTTATGTTAATTATTTTCCATTGTTTTAGGATACCGGAACATGGGACACCAAAGCCCTTTCGAAAGTAAGTAACCCTAAAATAGCTTTTATTAGAGGCTTAATTTTTCATTGATTTTGAGAGAGAGAGAAAGAAACACCAGCATCTTATTCCACTTATTTCTGCATTCATTGCTTGCTTCTAGTGTGTGTCCTGACCGCAGATCAAACCTTCAACCTTGGTATATTGGGACCATGCTCTAGCTAACTGAGATACCTGGCCAGGGCCAATAGAGGCATAATTTAAGAACTACATATTTTTCCCCTGATGTTCTTTTTTAAAGGAAAAGAGGCTCAGGACTTCTTGTAAAGACGGTAGAGTAGGTCAGCGCTGTGCTTACCTCCTCCCATGACCATATCAAATTACAACTAAATTATAGAACACATCATTGAGAACCATCTGAAGACTAGCTGAACTTAGAGATATTATAACTAAAAATGTAAAGAAGCCATGTTGAGAGTGATAGGAGGAGTAGAGATGCAAAATGTGCAGGTTTTACACCCATGTGGGGTGATTAAGAATCAGACGGGATATCTCAGCTGTAGAGGTCTCCCCTAAGGAATGAAGGGTCCTAGCACCACTTTGGGCTTCCTTGACAGGAATCCCCATAGTACTGGCTGTGAAAACCTGTGGGAATTGCATCTGAGTGAGGCAGAGTGCTGCTGGAGTCCTAGGCATTCCTCTTGAGAGGACTATGGGCTGACTCCATCATGAATTCCCTCCCTCTAGGCACCAGCACAAGAACAGCAAGGACTTGCAAAGAGGAACTGAATAGAGTAGCTTAGGGGTGAGAGATGGAAGGTCAGGACAATGCTCTCTGGGGACCAAAGTGCTGGTAGGCACTACTTTTGTTACTTTGTTGACCCCTCCCACCACCTATCTGGCAGGCTCAGGTTGGCTCCAAATCTGTGCTCTCCTTTAAACCTGGCTAACACTGTTTTTCCAGACATGTTGATTGACTCAGACACCAACACACCCTGAGCCACTTCCAGTGCCTCTTCCACACAAGCGGTCTGTGTTAGCTCATGCTATGGATATTCCTAAAATATCTCAAGAGTCTCCAAATCTGAACAACCAGGGGCTGGCCATGACATGTCCTATACCACTTGTTAAGACTCCCCAGGTGCAATACAACTAACAATCTATCTCAGCTTGCATTGTAACTCCCATCAGATAGCCGCAAGCCTGGCATAAGCTGTGTCCAGGGTTGGCTTGGAAAGTAGCTTCAACTAAGTGACCATCAGCCTAGCACAAGTGGCCACTGGCATAGGCGCACATCAGGGTGACCACCAAAAGGTCTGAAGCCTGGCACTATTTTTTTTTTTCATTTACTTACATGAATTTAATAGTAGTTACATGAAATGCAATGAACATTGTTTAATTACAGAAGGAAAAACTGAAAATTAAGTTTACAATGTCAATATGAAGTAAAGGATTTTAAATTATTAACGAACAAAATAAAATCTGATTTATTTTCAGATCTACTAAAATAATATTAAATTTTTCATTAATCCTAGTATCTGAAATGCTGTTTATTTTATTATTTAAGAAATTTCTTTTGTTGACACTATTATAGATATCACTCATTTTTTTTCCCCTTTGTCCACCTCCACTCAGCAGCAACCCCCTTCTACTGGCCTTCACCACACTATTGTCTGTATCCACGGGCCATATATATTTATTCTTTAATTCCTTCACCTTGTTTTATCCAGTCCTCCCCACTTCTCCCCTCTAACATTTGTCTGTCTATTCCATGTATCCATGCCTCTGGTTCTATTTTGTTGGTTAGTTCATTAGATTGCATATATTAGTGAGATCATATGGTATTTGTCTTTCTCTGAATGGCTTATTTTGCTTATCATGATAATCTTCAGGTCCGTTCATGCTGTTGCAAAGGGTAAGAGTTCCTTCTCTTATATAGCTGCATAGTATTCCATTGTGGAAATATACCACCTCTTTTTTCTCCACTCATCTATTGATGGGTACTTGGGCTATTTCCAGATCTTGGCTATTGTAAATAACACTGCTATGAACATTGAGGTGTATATATTCTACTGAATTGGTGTTTCAGGATTCTTAAGATATATTCCAGAAGTGGGATCGCTGGGTCAAAAGGCAGTTCCATTTTTAATTTTTGTGAGGAAACACCATATCCATTTTTATAGTAGCTGCCCAGTCTGCATTTCTACCAGCAGTGTACTAGCATTCCCCTTTCTTCCCATACTTGCCAGCACTTGTTGTTTGTCGATTTATTGATAGTAGCCATTCTGCAGGTATGAGGTGATACCTCATTGTAGTGTGATTTGCATCCCTCTGATGATGAGTGACGATGAGCATTTTGTATATGTCCTTTGGCTATCTGTATGTTCTCCTTAGTGTAGGGTCTATTTGAGTGGGTCCTTTGCTCATTTTTTAATTGGATTGCTTGTCTTCTGGTGTTGAGGTGTGTAAGTTCTTTATATATTTTGGATTTTAATCCCTTACCACATGTATCATTAGTGACTATGTCCTCCCATACAGTGTGTTCCCTTTTCATTTTATTAACGGTTTCTTTAGCTATACATAAGCTTTTTAACTTGATATAGTCTCACGTGTTTATTTTTTCCTTTGTTTCCCTTGCCCTAAGAGACATATTGGCAAAAATAATGCTCTGAGAGATGTCAGAGATTGTACTGCCTATCTTTCCTTCTAGGATTTTTATGGTTTTGCAACTTATATTTAAGTCTTTTTATAAATTCGAATTTATTCTTGTGTATGGTGTAAGTTGGTGGTCCAGTTGCATTTTTGTGCTGGTACCTGGGCAATTTTCCCAGTACCATTTATTGAAGACACTGTTTTTACGCCATTGTATGCTCTTGCCTCCTTTGTCAAATACTAATTGACCATAAAGGTGTGGGTTAATTTCTGGGCTCTCTGTTTTGTTCTATTGATCTATTTGTCTGTTCTTGTGCCAGTACCAGGCTGTTTTGATTACATTGGGTTTGTAGTATAGTTTGGTATCTGATATTCTGATCTCTCCAACTTTGTTCTTCTTTCTCAAGATTGCTGAGGCTATTTGGGGTCTTTTTGGCTCCATATAAATTCTTGGAGTATTTATTTAGAACTGTGAAATATGCCATTGGTATTTTAATAGGAGTTACATTGAATCTATAGATTACTTTGGCAAATATGGACATTTTAAAGATATTAATTCTTCCGATCCATGAGCAGTATACACTATATGCTTCCACTTGTTGTATCTTCTGTTATTTCTTTCTTTAGTGTCCTATAGTTTTCTGAGTACAGGTCTTTTATTTCCTTAGTTAACCGTATTCCTAGTTACCTTTATTTCTTGTTGCTATTGTCACAATACAAATGGGATCATTTTCTTATAGTTTCTCTTTCAGAGAATTCATTATTAGTATGTAAAAAAGCCCTTGATTTCTAGATACTGATTTTGTACCCTGCTAATTTGCTGAATTCATTTATTAGACCTAATGGTTTTGTGGTAGAGCCTTTAGGGTTTTCTGTGTGCATTATCATGTCATTTGTGAATAATGACAGTTTTACTTCCTCCTTTCCAATCTGGATGGTTTTTATTTCTTCTTGTCTGATCACTGTGAACATAGATATCCTTCTCTTGTTCCTGATCTTAAGACAAACACTTTCAGGTTTTGGCCATTTATTATGATGTTGCCTGTGGGCTTTTCATATATGGCCTTGGTTATGTTGAGGTATGATGTCTCTATTCCCACTTTGTTGAGAGTTTTTTTCATCATAAATGGGTGTTGGATTTTGTTGAATGTTTTTTCTGCATCTGTGATATGATCATGTGATTTTTAATTTTGTTTGTGATGTATCATATTTATTGACTTGCATATTTTGTATCCCCAGAATAAATCCCACTTGATTATTGTGTATGATCTTCTTAATGTATTGCTGGATCTGGTTTTCTAATACTTTGTTGAGGATTTTAGCATCTATGTTCACCAGGGCTATTGGCCTATAATTTTCTTCTTTGCTGTGTCTTTATCTGGTTTTGGAATTAGAATAATTCAGAACCTCATAAAAAAAGCTTGGAAGTCTTTCCTACTCATGAATTTTTGGAATAGTTTGAGGAGGATTAGTCTTAGTTCTTCTTTGAATGTTTGGTAAATTCTCCTGTGAAGCCATCATCAGCCCAGGACTTTTGTTTGCTGTAAGTTTTTTGATTAATGCTTCAACTTCACTAGCTGTTTATTGGTGTGTTCAGGTTTTCTGATTCTTCCTGATTGAGTTTTGGAAGATTGTTTTGTTTCTAAGAATTTATCCATTTCTCTCAGGTTGCCCAATTTGATGGCATATAGCTGTTCACACAGCGTTTTCTACAGTCTTTTATATTTCTTTGATGTCAGTTTTTACTTCTCTTTTATTTCTGATTTTATTTGGGTCCTCTTTGTTTCTTGATGAGTGTAGCTAAAGGTTCATTAATCTTGCTTATCTGTATAAAGAACCAACTCTTGCTTTCATGTACCTTTTGTATAGACTCTATCATTTCTCCTCTGATCTTTATTATTTCCTTCCTTTTGCTTATTCTAGGCTTTTCTTTTCTTTCTTTCTTTCTTTCTTTTTTTTTTTTTTGTAGTTCTTATAGGTATAGGGCTAGATTGCTTATTTGAGTTTTTTCTTGCTTCTGGAGGTAGGCTTGTAAATGCTATAAACTTCTCCTTCAGAACTGCTTTCACTGTGTTCCATAGATTGTGGGTTGTTGTGCGTTAATTTTCATTTGTTTCCAGGTAATACTTTATTTTTTCCTTTACATCATTAATAACCATTCATTGTTTAATAACATGCTATTGAGCCTTTATGTGTTTGAGTGTTTTTGAGTTTTTTTAATTATAGATGATTTCTAGTTTCATGCAATTGTGATCTGAGAAGGTGCTTGATATTTCAGTCTTCTGGAATTTTTTAGGACTTATTTTGTGTTCTAACATGTGGTCTGTTTTTGAGACTGTTTCATGTGTACTGGAGAAGAATGTATATTCTATTTTCAGATGAAATGTTCTATAAATATCAACTAACTCCATCTGATCTAGTTTGTCATTTTAGGTCATCGTTTCCCTGTTGGTTTTTTTATCTGGAAAATTTATCCAATGATGACCGTGGTTTGTTAAAATCCCTTCAGTTTTAAATGTTAGCCTCGCTAGATAAAGTAGTCTTGGTTTCAGGCCCCTTGTTTTTCATTGCATTGAATACCTCATGCCAGTCTTTTCTGCCTAAAGTGTTTCTGTCAAGAAACCAATTGACAGATTTATGGGAACTCCCTCATAAGTAACTATATATCTCTTGCTGCCTTTAAGATTCTGTCTGTTTTTAATGTTTGCCATTTTAATTATGATGCATCTTGGAGTAGATCTCTTTGGGTTCATGTTGATTGGGACTATTTATGCTTCCTGAACTTGTGTAACTTTTTCTTTCACTAGGTTAGGGTTGTTTTATGTCATTATTTCTTCAAACAGATTTTCTATCCCTTGCTCACTTAATTCTCCTTCTAGTACCCCTATAATTATGGGGTATTATTAGATATTATTATGTTTCATGTTGCCCCAAATTTCCCTTGAACTATCCATGTTGGTTTAATTCTTTTTTTCTTTTTGTTGTTCTAATTGGGTATTTTTTTCTATTTCATCTTTCAAATTGCTGATTTGATCCTCTGCTTCATCCAGCTGTCTTTTAATTTCTTCTAGTGTATTCTTCATTTCAGATGTTGTATTCTATATTTCTGACTGGTTCTTACTCATGGTCTATGTCCTATTTCATGCTAATGTTCTCACTAAGTTTTTTGAGCATCCTTATATTCATTACTTTGTGTCTTATAAATTGCTTGTCTCCATTTCATTTAACACTTTTTCTCAAGGTTCCTCCTTTCCTTTCATTTGGAGTTGTTTCTTTGTCTCCCCATTTTAACTGTCTCTTTGTGTTTGTTTCTATGTATTAGATATAATTGCTATGACTCCCAATCCTACTGGGGTGGCTTATGTAGTTGTTGTTCTTTGGGACCTAGTGGTGCCATCTCCTTGATCTCCAGAGCTGGATGCTCTAGGAATGTCCCTAGTGTGGGTTTATGTGGACTCTTCTGTTGTAATAGGATCTTGGTTGTTGCTGGCTCATTCATGGGTGGGATCTCCCCTCAGCCTGGCTGATTGTGAGGCTCAATTCTAACCACATCACACAAGCTGTTTTACAGGTGCCAACAAAATGAAACAAAACAAAAGAAATTTTTTTAAAACTAATAATAACAAAAGAACAAAGCATAAGAAAAAAACAATAAATAAGAACATGAGAAGAAAAAGGGGAAAATATGAAAAGAAAGAAGGAAAAGATTAGAAAAACAAAAGAGAAAAAATACAAGAAAAGAAAAAAGATGAAAAGATATAAAAAATAAATGTAAAAGATAAAAGGGGGAGGAAAAAGAGAAAGAAAAAATAATTTAAAAAAAAGAATAAAATAATGAAAAAGACCAAAGTGGAATTTGTTCCAGCAGAGTTTAGTATCTGTTGGGATTTTCCCTTAGATACTCCTTTGAAGTTGTCTGGAATTGGCCACTTAGTGTGCCTGTTCTGAGCCTTTTTGTAGGTTTTCTATGCAAGCCAGTGTCAGATTATGTCCACATCTGGCCCTCAGCAACCTGTTGGAAGCTACAAGCAATCCACGGTTTGTGGCTGGATTTGCTGAGCTTGGCCATGCACAGGAGGGGCCAGGCTTCTCTTTACCAGCTAGGACACAGGGATAGGTCAGCATATGCCCAAGGCACGCAAGGATCCACCTTCTCCTGCCTTCTGTTGTCAGTCTTAGTCACTGAAAAGGCTATTTCTGAAAGGGCTTTTGGCAGAATTAGGATAATGGGACCCCTGGATCTCCTGTGAGGGGGAGGTGCCGTTCAAACTTTAGAGAAGATGGTAGGTATGTCCCCTCCCACCTCAGAGTCACATTTCTGTATTAGTGTTCTAATGGATGGGTTGTGTGGGATTCAGGAAGTTAGGGTAATTAATATCCCAGAGGGTTGAGTAATTGCTTTTCCCCAGGCTGGTGCTCCTGGGTGGGGTGTGCACCTCTCAATAAAATGGCTTGCTGCAGTATCCTGGAGACAACCCAGCACAGTGATCCCGGCACCTGTTTCCTCACATATCCCACCTATATCCCATTCCAGACTCTATTCAGGTGACTCCGGTCCTCACCGCCCTCCTTTTGCCAGAGACCAGAGTAAGTCTCTCTGAAAAAAAATCTTATGCTTTGGCCCTTTAAAAATTATGACGATCTCCAGTGGGCTCCATCTCTTTTTGGCATTGAGAAACTGTGCTGCCTTTCACCACTGGATGCTACATGGGTAGCTGATCCCAACTCTGGCACTCCACGCTGGGGAGCCCAGTCTGGGGTCTGGGCTTCACTCCTCTGAAGAAGAACCTGCCGCAGCTGAGAGATCCCTTCACAGTCTCAGCCTGCCACTTACGGGAGTAGGGCTAGTCCCTGTTGCAATCCCACTCTTCCTGCCAGTCTCAAGATGGTTTCTGCCTATGGTTGGTTAAAAGTGTCCTCTTCAGATAGTCTTCAGTTGGTAATTCTGGGTGAATGTTCCCCAATCTAGTTTTATTTCCAGTTTGATCCTGGGAAGCAGTGTGAGACAGATCTACCTACTCTGTTATCATCTTGAAACTTCACGCCTGGCACTGTTGACAGCTGACCTGTGTTGCAGCATAACAGCTACCCAGTCCCTCCAACTCCAGCACAAGAGGCAACCAACCACAGATCACTTTGTAGTTCCCACCAGGTGACACATGCTGGACATTTACGGGGGTTAACCTTAGCCTGCACAAGAGCCCCTCCTTAGAGGCTTCAGAACCAACACACCCTGTGGTTTCCTTCAGACCACACCAGAACAACATTCAATCATCTGTACCTATAACAAATCAGAAGGGTGTATTCAGCTGCCACTATAGTCCTGCTAAAGCAGCTCCCATTCCATGGGATCAGCCCTGCCCTTGCACAACAGCTGTTCTGATCTTGTCATGGCCATCGCTTATTGTCAGTCAGCCTAAGGGTCACTCCCACCCACTGATATGCCAAAAGCAATCAAGATACAACTATAACAGGAGGGCACACACAACCCACACAGGAGACACTGTGAGAGCACCCAGTTCAGGTGACCAGGGAGACTGTGCAGGTGTGCCTTATAGGATACCTACTACATAAGGCTACTTTGCCAAGAATGGGAAACATAGCAGATCTAATACATAGACACAAATACCGGGAGTCAGCCAAAATGTGGAAACAAAGAAACATGTTTCAAAAGAAAAAACAGAACAAAAACCAGAAAAAAGAACTAAATAAAATGAAGACAAACAACCTACTAGATAGAACTCTGGTTCAGAACCCTGGTTATAAGGATACTCAGCGACCTGAAGGGACGAATAGCTAGTCTCAGAACTTCAACAAAAAGATAGAATACGTAAATAAGGAGATACAGAACTTAAAGAAGAAGCAGTTGGACGTGAAGAGTACAATAACAGAAATGAAGAAAACACTAGGGGAATCGGTAGCAGATAAGATGAAGAAGAACATCAAATCTTTGATCTGGAAGAAAAAGCAGAAAATATCCAATCAGAATAGTAAAAAGAAAAACATTAAAAATAATAGTAGTTTATAGGACCTCTGGGACAACAACCATTGTACCAACGTTTGTATCATATACATGTCTATGGAGAAGAGGGAGATCAAAGGACTTAAAACCTATCTGAAGAAATAACAACTGAAAACTTCCCTAGCCTGGTGAAGGAAATAGACATGCCAGTCCATGAAGCACAAAAAGAGCCAAAACATGATGAACCTAAAGAGGCCTACACCAAGACACATCATAATTAAAATGCCAAAGGTAAAAGACAAAGAGAGAATCTTAAACACAGCCAGAGAAGAGCAGTTAATTGTGTCCAAGGGAGCTCCTGTTAAGACTGTCAGGTAATTTCTCAACAAAACTGTGCAGGTCAGATAGGGTTGTCATGAAATGTTCAAAGTGATGAGAAGCAAAGACCCACAATGAACATTGCTCCACCCAGCAAGGCTATCATTTAGATCCGGAGGAGAGACAAAGAACTTTCCAGACAAGTAGAAGATAAAAGACTTCATCAGTAATAAGCCAGCAGGATAAGAAATGTTCAAGGGATTTAGGCAAACACTTAATAAAAGCAGAGAATCAAGCAACTATAAAGTTAGTACAAAGTATAAAATGCAGCAGTAAGAAGGTCATGTGTAATTACAACAATAAAGTGAGGGATGCACACAAAGACACGAAGTATTAAAAATAATGATAAAAACATACATGTGGGGGGATTGAGTAAAAATTGTCATATTAGAATGTGTTTGACATGCTTAAAATAGACTTATCAACATAGCTTGGTATATATGAAGCATGTGGTAACCACATAATAAAAAATCTTTAAGAAATATACAATAAATAGAGAAAAGAATCTAAACATAACATTGTAGAAGGTCATCAACATATTAAAGAATAAGAAAGGAACAGAGAGGAACTTCAAAAACAAATGGGAAACCACTAGTAAAATTGCAATAACTGCATAGATATCAATAATTACTTTAAGTGTAAATGTATTAACTATTCCAAGCAATACATATAGAGTGGCCGAATGGATTAAAAAAATAAGACTGGTCCATATAATGCCTACAGACCCATGTCAGATCTAAAGACACAGAGATCAAAAAGTAAAGAAATGGAAAAAGGCATTTCCTGCAAGTGGAAATGAAAACAAAAAAAGCTGGTGTAGCAATACTTAGAGAAAATAGAATTTAAGAGACAAGAGACAAAGAGGGCATTTCATAATGATAAAGGAATCAGTCCAACAAGACAGTATAACTTGTAAACATCTATGCATCCAACATAGGAGTAACTAAATATGTAAAATACATAGTGATGGACAGAAACAGAGAAGTTGATAGTAAGACAATAATAGTAGGGGACCTTAACCACCCCATTGATATCAATGGATAGGTAATGCAGACAGCAAATTAACAAGGAAATCAGTGGCCTTAAGTGACACATTACATCAAATGTGTCTAATTTGGGTTGAGATATGTTCATGACATTACAACCCAGAGCAGCAGAACCTACATTCTTCTCAGGTGCATAAGGAACATTTCTCAAGACAAGCTACATATTAGGCCACAAAACAAGTCTCAGTAAATTGAGAAAGGAAGTAATATCAATCATCTTCTCTGATAACAGTAATACAAAACTAGTAATTAACAACAAGAAAGCTGAAAAACACAAACATGTAGGCTAACATGCTACTAAACAAAGAATGGATTAACAATGAGATCAAGGAATATACCAAAAGGTACCTTGAAACAAATGAAAATGAAAACATGACCAAAAATCTGTGGGGCACTGGCAAAGCAGTTCTAAGATGGACATTTATAGCAATACAAGCCTACCACAAGAAACAAAGAAAATCCCAAATAAATAATCTAACTACACCTGAAGGAACTAAACAAGAACAAACAAAGCCCAAACTGAGCAGAAGGAAGAAAAAAAAAATAAGAGCTGAAGTAAATGAAATAGAGTTCAATTAAAAAAAAAAAAACATTAATGAAACCAAGACCTGATTCTTTGAAAAAATAAAATTGATAAACACACAGACTCATAAACATAAAAAAAATGAAAAAGAAAGGTGGAGGCCAAGTAAAGAAAATCAGGAATGAAAGAGAACTGACAACCTATATCACAGAAATACAAAGATTTATAAGGAAATGCTACAAACAGATTTATTGCCACAAATTGGAAAACCTAGAAGAAATCTGAGGGGAACCCCATGCCGCAGAGTTCTCATGGTTGCAGATGAAGTGAGTTGGCCCAGATGCAATCTGTCTAGCAGGAAAGGGGGTGATGATTCCCTGTAGTGGAGAGTGCCCCAAGCCCATCTCCAAAATGGCTTTTATTAGGATCGGTATGTGTTGGGGTATATACAGCATGCATGCATAGCTCATCAATGAATGTCCAAAGGCCGTAATTATAGAAAAGATATTATCTATAGATAACAGTTGAAGAAACAGAGATCTGCCTCAGGTTAGGGTTTGTTAGACATGCTGATGCCAGATGGTGGTTAAGGCATGTTACATGAGATAAGGAGTTTACTCCTTATGCTTTGAACTTAAACATCTGGTTTATATCAACAGGGCTATACAGAGCAAAGCAAGCTTCAAAGGGTACAATGTGCCCTTCAGGCCTAATTTCCCATGGGAACCTTCGGTGCTAGCATTGGGTCATGCCTGCCTCCTGCGTTCCTTGTTTTCTGGGCAAGTCTTACAGGTCTTTTTCAAGGCCTGGCTTGCACAGGGCTACAGTTTCTGATACCACACAAAGTGATCCCCAACATCTCCCCCTTTTTTGTTTCTTACAGCAGATATGGTGGTAAATCCTATGAAACCTGCTGCTTGTTTTTTGCACATATGATCTCTGGAAAACAGTTTGTGTATACATCTCAAGGCACAAAAGACCACAACAATTAAGAGGCATCCTGTAGCCCCTATGACCCAGATATAGAAATTTAGTCCTTCAAACCAAGTCCTTGGATTGAGCCATTGTAAGTTGTCATGCACGGTCTGAAAGACCTTCTGTTCAGTGAGCTGTTTAATGTCCTGGAGTTGATGATACAGCTCAAGTTGGAGTTCATTGATTTGTCCCTTGAGATTAGTGGAAAAGGCCCCTTGCAAGTGATGTTGGACCTCCTCCCATTAGTGCTGACTGGAGTTCTACTTCAGGGCGGGTAACATAGCTTAGAGAAGCCTGGATCACAAGTGAGCTATTAACAAGTGACAAGAGCATCCTATCATTCTTCCAGCCATACTACTGCAGACTCTACTGTGAGGATTTCTTGATCAATATGTATTTGCTGTAACATATCATAAGTAGTGTTAATAAGCAAAGTGTTTACTGCAGGGGCCATTTGGACTGATTCAGCTTATGCTGCCATAGCTGTAGCAGTAGTGGCAACCATGATAATGGCAGAGACAGTGTATGCTATAAGAGTACCAACAAAGCATTTGACCTGTACTGTCGCTGGGGCTTGTTTGAGAGCAGCAAGACCCCCAGGGTCCTGCCATTCTCAGCTTGCATGGACTGGTAGCCAAAGCTCAGCTGTCGTTGAACTGTGAAGACAGTGGTGAGATTGAGTTGGGTGACATTACTGGAGTTAACCAGCTAGCATAAAAAGGTCCGTTGGATAGGGTTAAATTATATAAATGAGAGGCATTATCATAGGTAAGCTGAGGTATCCCAGGCATGGTTAAGAGAAGGCAGGGGTGACAAGCGTAAACAGTAACTGGCTGGCTATCATTGGCAAAAAAAGTCCTGTAACAACTAAGCCTGTTTTGTTGTTGATATGTGTAAGTCAGGTTCCAACATATCTCTCCTGAAAAGGGAGCCAACCCTGCCATAAGTTTTTATGCCAGGGGCTGGTGTAAATTTCCCCTCTCACTCTTAGTAGTGAGTCTCTTAGTCCAGTTCCTTTCCAGGCAAGGGGTTTACAAATACTATTAAACCCTTCCTCAAAGTAGGTGTTACTACATCTAGCTCAAAGCCTGGGTCCCTAGTTCTCCCAGCAGAGAGGAATACCAGGGATCTCCCCTTTCCTGAGAAGCATCTTGCTACAAGGCTCCCAGTCTCAGTGCACCTTTTCCGTGGAACAGCTAGGGAAGACAGGACACTCTTGCTGATCTCTCTTTTCTGTAGTCGGTTTAGGGTAGACCCTGGGCTACAATAACTTGTAATCCCTCAATACCCCGTAATCTTACATTATACTGATATGCAGTGGTGGAAAAAGCTCATGGGCAAGCATAGACTTCCAGGGATAGTAGTAATGCAAGTAGGAAGGTGTTCTGACAGGTAAATACTTTATTCTGGCTCCCAATCCCAATGAACCCCTTGCTCTAACGGTCCTCGAGGGGGTAGCCAGGTACTCCCAGTCCATTCAGTATCATTGGTAGAGAAAGGAGGCCCAGAATGCCACCGGGTATGCAATAAAAAAACCAGTGGATCAAGGATGTGTGCCCAATAAACTGTCTCAGAGGAGGCTAATCTTCCTCCCCCAGGCTAAGAAGAAGTCAGAGAATAAGTATACTGCGTGCTGAATTGGAAGAGATGATGGCTAAAAAGGCGTGCCTGGGGAGTATTCTCTACCCCTGTTTGATTTAACATCCCGTCTGCCTCCTGATTCAATTATTTGAGACTACCCCAAGTAAATCAGTATGTGTAGGTCATCTATCCCGTTGGTGGGGTCAGTAGCCATCCCGTCGGTGCTGGTCCTTCACTTCCAGCATCCTCATCTTCTGTACTATTTCTGGATCTGGGGAGTCCAGTGGAGCAGAGGTGGGCCGCAGAGTGGGTGGCCTTTTCCATGATAGGGCTTCACTTTCTTCGCTGGGAGCCACAAGGGTCCTTCTGAAGCAGAGACACAAGTACACCCTCTTCCCCATGTCAACAATTCAACTGGTCCCTCCCTTTTCCCTTCTCCCAAGGGATCTCTGTACAACATGAAGGGATGGGGCCCCTTATTATCTACCTTTTGTCAATTGAAATGTTTCTCAATTGGTGTGTTAAGAGAATTATCACAATTAAGAAAATTGTAAGTGTACCATGGCCAGCATTATGAGATTTCTGGGAGAGGTTTCCTGGCTCCCCGTTTTGTTTGTTAAGGAGAGTTTTAAAGGTATGATGGGTGCATTCAGCAATTGCTTAGCCTGTTGGATTATAGAGGATGCCTGTTTTGTGTTGAATTCCCCATCCTTGTAGGAAATGTTGAGTAGATCAGGCTGTATACCCCAGTCCGTTATCAGTTGTAATTTGTTGTGAATGGCCTAGATGGCTGAAAGCCTCAAGCCAGTGGGCTTGGGTGTTCTTAGCTGATTTGCCTGTAAGGGCAGAAGCATGTAATGCTCCCGAGAAAGTATCACTAAAGACATGAATAAACTTAAACTTCCCAAAAGGGGGTCAATGGGTGACGTTTGTTTGCCAGATTATTTGCGGCGCTAAACCTCTGGGATTAATTCCAGTAGAGGGCAATGCCTTACCTAAAGCCTGGCAATCTGGACATTCTTTAATAATTTTGTTTGGCCTGAGAACACGGGAGTTTAAACTCTTTGTGAAGTGTGTGACTATTTTGATGAAAAATTGAAGAGAGGTAACAGTCTTTTGAAAGGTATCTATCTACTTGGGTATCTAAAGGTCAGCTTGGGCATTGCCTTCAGACACAGGACCAGGGAGTCCTGTATAGGAATGTGTAATGTGTAACAAATATAATATGTTCCCTTCTATCTAGCAAGGTTTGTAAGATTAAAAATAGACTGAGTAGAGGAGGGTCAGTGGACCCCTTAAGGAGAGCCTGGTCTATATGAATGAGAGTATACACAGTATAACCAGAATCACAAACTATATTCAAGGGCTCATGAGGCCACTGTTGGAGAGCCATAATGGCTGCTGAGAGCTCAGCTCATTGAGTGGAAACATGACCATAAGAAATATAGTGTTTCTATTCCTCATTTTCTTGCCAGGTGATGGCGGCTTTCCCTGTTTTTCCTGAGCCATCATGAAAACAGTCCTTGCTTTGGGAATAGGGGTCTTACTAATTTTTTTTCATCCAAACAAACATTAAGAATCGGGATATTTTGCAATAATTTATCCAAGGGCAGGCTAATTTCTATTTTGCCAACAAAATCTTGATAGCACATTGAAATTCTAGAGACTGACTGGACAATTGTAAATAGATTTGGGTAAGTGGGACGCAAATAATAGCTGGATCATGGCCAAAAAGTTGTTGAGTTCTCTCACGTCCTTTAATAATAAGATGGCATAAAGCTGTAATGTAAGTGGCAGTAGTACGTTGAGGTTAATGAGAGAGGAATAGCCATTCTGCCATGCCTAACTGAGGTAATAGTTGGTCAGTTAATCCTGTGGGGGTACCTAAAGTGGGAAAGCAGAATAGCCTGATGGGAAATTGGTGGTCAACTCTTGTGAACTGTCTTTTATCGGTATGTTGATTGACAAGATCTAGTTCTTACAGAGCCTGGGGGAATAAAGTTCTAGGGGAATTTAGATCAGAGTCTTCTTTTAAGGTATTGAATAAATGAGTAGGCTGATGGGTGGTAATTCTTAGGCTAGGTCAAATCCAATTTAATAACACCCAGTAGTTATTGGAGGTTATTAAGGGTTGGGGTTCTGGTGGATTGATTTGGAGTGTTTGAGGCTGAATTGTCAGTAAAAAAGAATATGCCCCAGGTATTTCCAAGGCTCAAATTTTTGGACCTTTTCAGAGGCAATAATTAGGCCTGCATGAGATACAGATGGCTTCTTTTATGTAAATATAGGTCTCGACCAGTATCTCAGAAGGCGGAGCAGCAATTAGAATATCATCCATATAACAATATATTATAGAATTAGTCAACCTTTCCCGGGCAGGCCGTAAGGTTTGGTGAATGAAATGTTGACAGATAGTTGGGCTATTTATTTATTTAAAACATTTTTTAAAAGATTTATTTATTTTTAGAGAGGGGAAGGGAAGCAGAAAGAGTGGTAGAGAAACATCAATGTGTGATTGCTCTCACGTGCCCCCAACTGGGGACCAGGCCCACAACCTAGGCATATGCCCTGCCTGGGAATTGAACCGGCGACCCTTTGGTTTGCAAGCCCGCACTCAATCCACTGAGCTATACCAGCCAGGTTGATAGTTGGGCTATTTAACATGCCTTGAGGGAGAATCTTCCAGTGGAATCTCTATAATGGTTGAAAGTTGTTAAGAACTGGGACAGAGAAAGCAGATTGCTCTATGTCCTTTTTAGCCAAAGAGTTGTAAAAAAGTAATCTTTTGAGTCAGTGACTATAAATGGCCAATCTTTAGGTGGGCAGGCTGGATTTGGGACTCCAGGTTGGAGAGCACCCATTGGTTGAAGTATCTCATTAGTTTTTCTAAGATAATGTACAAGCCTCCATTTTCCTAATTTTTTAGGAGCTACAAAAATTGGAGTATTCCACAGATTGTTAGATGGTGCAGTATGTCCTGCTTCTAATTGTTGTTGTACTAATTCATGCGTTTTTTTTTTTAACCTCTCCCCTTTCAGTAGCCACTGATCAACCCACACAGGCATGTCTGAAAGATATGTGATGGGTAGAGGAGATATTTGAACAATGGCCCCTAGCAAAAAGGTGGGAGAGTGATTTCATTTCCCACTGAGTAAGAAGGTCTTGTCCCCAGATATTAAGTGGGTCTGGAAGGACATAGAACTGAATTTGCCCTACCTGTCCATCAGGACCATAGCACCTATGTGGCTGAGAAACACCTCCTATGCCAGTTATGGATATGTTGGCCTTTGCTAGTGACCAATCTGGAGGCCAAAAGTGGCTAGAAATTACAGAGACATCTGCTCCCATGTCTAGCAGGCCATGGAAGTTTCTGTCTTTGATTGTTATTTCTAAAAGAGGTTTATTTAATTTAATGGAAGCGGCCCAAAAAACAGATTGGTTATTAGTACTACCAAAGCCTCTTTCCCCTTTCTTACTATTTTGAGTATTTGGCACAGTATAGGGAAGAAAAAGTTGGGCTATATGAGTTTGGGTGGGAATGACACGATATCCAAAGGTTCTGATCGTAATTTTGATTTGTCCCTGATAATCAGAATCAATTACTCCAGGCTGGACCAAAATCCGCTAAAATCTATTGGTAATGCTAGATCTCCCTAAAATCAGTCCAATAGTGCCCTCAGGTAGTGGTCCCCATACCCCTGTAAGAGCTATGAGGATTTTATCCTGTTCTCTCAAGATGAGTTCCTGGGTAGTGACCAAGCCCAATCTTGCGCTTCCTCTTGTGGCAGCGCAGAGATCAGTGACTTGGTCCTGAGTCCAAAACAATTGGTTGCTGCTGCCTGGAAAACTACTGTTGGAATCTGGGGCACTGGAGTTCGCAACCCCACTCCTGCCAGCCCATTTCCCTGAGATGGAAGTGGTTTGCCATTTTTATCATACTTGGATCTTCATTGATTGGCCCAGTGTTTGCCCTTGCCACATTGTGGGCAGTCTTTACTGGGCGGGGTTTGGGGGTTATTCTGTTGTTTGTTTCAGCACTCCCACCGGCTGTGTACTGGTCTGCCACAATTAAAGCGTTTAATTTCGCCCTTTATGGCAGCCACCAGCAATGTGGCTCAATGTTGTTCCATGCCAGTGTTTTGGCAAGCCTTGGTAAATTGACTAGTATTAGTGGTGGTTAGTCTGAGAGGATTGAGTACAGCCTTACAATCATTATTTGCATTTTCATAAGACAATTGTAATAAAAGGGTCTCAGGTGCTTCCCGACTCTCGACATGTTTTTGTATTGCTTCTTGTAGTCTATCGAAAAAAGCAAAGTGAGCCTCTGTGGCTCCTTGCTAAATATTAATGAAGGACCCCGGTCCCCAGGCTTTTGCTTCCAGAACTATCTTCAGGGCATGGAGAGCAGCCTAGGAACATTGGGAGAAAGCTTGAGGATCCATTTCCACTTGCTTTTCAGTGGATTCTTATCGATCAGTTCTAAAAAGCATTTTAAGCTGGATTGGGTTTCAGCTTCTGCTATTCTCAGCTGCTTGGCAGCAGCAGTGATCAGTATATTCTGAATGCCATACAGTGTACTGAGCAGGCATAAGTCTTTGTATATTTCAAAAAGCAAAGGTTCATAGTTGGCTGCCTGTGCTGTTTAGTAACAGGAAAAGCAGATAGAGCTTTCCAGTCTCTAGCTTTTGCAGCCTCTCAGAGACGTTGTTGCATGTTGGTAGTAGTCTGGGCTAAAGGCCAGAGGGGAATCTAATAGAGGAGGAGGGGGAAGAAATAGACCCTCCAGTGAGTTGCCCCATAGTGGGGCTGAAGGAGGGCTGGAAAGGAAGCCATCCCCCTCCATTTGCAGCGGCGGGTTTTTATTATTAGGTTCGACGGCCATGAAAGGTCCCTTCTTTTATGTCTAAGCTTTCTTGATTGTGAGGGTTTCTAGTATGAATAGGGTTGAGAGCTATTCTAACTGTGCTACAAGTTAATAAATTCTGATGTCATATAAAGATCCCGTTTTCCTAATGCCATTTTAGTTTCTGCCATACTTTTTCCCATACTTTTAAATGTAAAGAGCCTTTTTCTGGGAACCACGGATAGTAGCTCTTTACTGTCTGTAATAAGTTAATTAAATTCAGTTCTTTTTTATTTTTTTTAAATATATTTTATTGATTATGCTATTACAGTTGTTCCATTTTCCTCCCTTCATTCCCCTCCACCCTGCACACCCTCTTCCACCCACATTCCCCCCCTTTAGTTCATGTCCATGTGTCTTAAGTTCTTTAGCTTTTACATTTCCCACACTACTCTTGCCCTCCCTCCCCCTGTCTATTTTCTATCTACCATCTATGCTACTTATTCTCTGTACCTTTTCCCCCTCTCCTCCTCCCACTCCCCTGTTGCTATTCCTCCATGTGACCTCCATTTCCGTGGTTCTGTTCCTGTTGTAGTTGTTTCCTTAGTTTGTTTTTGTTTTAGGTGTGGTTGTTAATAATTGTGAGTTTGCTGTCATTTTACTATACATGTTTTTTATCTTCTTTTTCTTAGATAAGACCCTTTAATATTTCATAAAATAAGGGCTTGGTGATGATGAACTCCTTTAACTTGACCTTATCTGAGAAGCACTTTATCTGCCCATCCATTCTAAATGAAAGCTTTGCTGGATAGAGCAGTCTTGGATGTAGGTCCTTGCTTTTCATGACTTGGAATACTTCTTTCTAGCCCCTTCTTGCCTGTAAGTTCTCTTTTGAGAAATCAGCTGACAGTCTGATGGGAACTCCTTTGTAGGTGACTGTCTCCTTATCTCTTGCTGCTTCTAGGATTCTCTCCTTCATTTTTTATCTTGGGTAATGTAATTATGATGTGCCTTGGTGTGTTCCTCCTTGGGTCCACCTTCTTTGGGACTCTCTGAGCTTCCTGGACTTCCTGGAAGTCTATTTCCTTTGCCAGATTGGGAAAGTTCTCCTTTACTATTTGTTCAAATAAGTTTTCCACTTGTTGCTCTTCCTCTTCCCCTTCTGGTACTCCTATAATTCGGATGTTGGGATGTTGAAAGTTGCCCTGGAGGTTCCTAAGTCTCTCCTCGGTTTTTTGAATTCTTGTTTCTTCATTCTTTTCTGTTTGGTTGTCTCTTTCTTTCTTCTGGTCCACTCCATTGATTTGAGTCCCAGTTTTCTTCCCATCACTATTGGTTCCCTGTGCATTTTCCTTCATTACACTTAGTGTAGCCTTCATTTTTTCATCTAATTTGCAACCAAATTCAACCAATTCTGTGAGCATCCTGATCACCAGTGCTTTGAACTGTGTGTCTGATAGGTTGGCTATCTCTTGTTTGCTTTAAAGTATTGGCTCTGGGGCTTTGATTTGTTCTTCTGTTTGAGCCATAATTTTTTGGTTTGGTCGAGCCTGTTACTTATAAGGGATGGAGCCTTAGGTGTTCACCAGGGCAGGGCAACCCAGTCTCTGCCTTGTGATGCTGTATGTGGGGTCGGGGTCTGAGAGGGAACAGTGGCGCTTGCTCCATTCTCTGTCAGACCTCAGTCCCTTCCTCCACTTACCCCTAGCAAACTGGACCTTTCTGGTGCTGATTCCCATGTGGGTGGGCTCTGTGCATTCTAGGACCCTGTGGGTCTCTCCAACTAACTCTCCTGTGAGGCTGGGAGTCTCTCCCCACGCCTCAACCCCCACAGATATTTTCAATCAGTGTTTTGAGGCTTTACTCCCAAGCGCTGGATTGCTTGGTCTGTCTCGCTCCCCAGTTATCTGCGTGCGAATGTGGGACCGCCACCTGGTCAGCCAGCCGTCTTGCGTGCAGTGCCCCTTTTCTCAATCGCCACCTTGCTGGGTCTGCCCGTTGCTACCCTGTGCCCGGCATCTGCCAGCCTCCACCTGCATGCCCAGGGTCCGCTCACTGTGTCTTCCACTCCCGGAGTGCCTTGGGTGCCTATTGTCACCGCTTCCTATGCCTCAACCCCACTCTGCTTGGCCACCCAACTCTACCCCGCCTACCATTCTGGATGAATGTGTCTGTTTCAGCTCCTTGGCTGTACGACTTCCATACAGTTTAATTTTCTGTCAGTTCTTGGCGGGGCGGGGGCGGGGGGGGGGCGGCTCTGCTCGCAGGGCCTCCTCCAGCCGCCACGGATGAACATACTGCTACCAAGACATGACTTTCTTGGGGAGGAAAGGGGCCAGTCTCTCAAGCGAGAAAGGCCAGAGCCTCTTCCTCAATGGCTTTTTATTAGGTTCATAACACACAGGGATACAGGTAAAGCTCATCAATCAATATCAATCGGCAAGGATCAAACAATCGATAACAAAGAACTCTGAGGGCCTATTTTGAGTCAGGGTCAGATAGCTAAAGAGCCATAAAACTTTGAGGAACAAACTCACTTCTTGCTTGGACCCTTATTTAATTGAGAGCATTCTAAACAAAAGCAGGGTTCACAGGATTTTACATATTCTTTCTTATGCCTGATTACCCCAGAAACCGCCCTAGCCAGCAAAGGGCTGCACCCCCTGCCTGTCAAAATTCAGGCTTAAGTGGATTAGAGCCAGGAAGCACTTCTCCCAGATGGAAAAGGGGACTCAGGCTACGTCAAAATAGCCGGGGGTGGGGGTGGGGGTGGGGCGGCGGTGAGGGTCCTTTGCCCTCACTTTGCTGCAGCCCCCACTGAGTCCTTTCTTGATGGCCTCCCAAGTGATCATGTCTGCTAGGGTTGTCCCTCCTCTGAGGGGTCTTACCCATAGTCTCTGACTAACTGACCAAGTGTTGGGGGCCAGAGATGGCAGAAGCAGCGCTCTTGCCAGGGAGATAAGCTTTGTTTCCCCAGTGGCTCACAGTCCGGAGGTTGTTCACTTCAGCCTTAGCCACGGAGGGCGGTTACAACTCCTAAAATCAGACAGAGGGGTTCCCAACAAGTTCTGGTTGTTATTTTGTTTCTAAATTTTTGTTGTCCTTATTTTGGTTGTGCAAGGAGGCACGGTGTATCACCTATGCCTCCATCCTGGCTGGAAGTCTCTAAATTCAGTTCTTTAACCTGACATCCCTCAGCCTTAAGAAGCTGCTGAAGCAGTTGAAAATATATCTCCTGCTCCTTAGAAAGCCATGAGCCCTTTTTTTGCGGCCGGGGTATTTTAACTTACGGTTTTGTTTCCCTTCGCCTTGGCTCCACCTACCTCGTTTTGTAAGCTTCTTCTGGCTGATTGCTGGGAACTGAGATAAATGTCATAGGTCAAAGTGTGCTGCTTGTGAGGACGGCTCCCAAGGGTGCCACCCTTTGGTCATCCCTGCCTCTCTTATATGTCTCGGTTTCTCTCCCAGTCTTCTAAAACAGATGGGAGGGCTCGGAGTGCTGGGTAACCAACCCTTATATCCCACATCCCTGGACAAGCCGAAAGTTATATTACAGTTATTGGAGTTCCCTATGAGGCCCCTATATGTCTGGGGGATTGCCCCCAGATACCTCTGCTAGGCCCCCACTCACATAGGGACACCCGGAAACTTGGGCCAGAGGGAGGAAATGCCTGTCATCTCCGGAGTCCAGCCGAAACCGGAGCTCTCATTCAAGTCTTGGCTGTTATTTAGCTGATGGTGGCTTCCTAGTATACCTAAAAGCAGAGGGAGGAGAAGGAAGACCAAAACCAAATGGCTGTAAGAGGTGGCCCTGAAAGAAATTCCCCTTTCCCTTTTCGTCTAAGATGCATTGGCAGCATAACCAAAAGTGCTGGTGCCTCTGTCCCTTAGCGTGGGGTGAAGGTGCTGAATCCCATCTGTCCAGGTGTGCCTTCTTTGACAAGGGCTTGTAGCCTCTCAACTGATGCAAGTCCCCAATCGAGGGTCCCTGTTCAGGTACCAGTTGAGGTGAACCGTGTCCTGTGGAGTTCTCCTGGTCATGGATAAAATGAGTTGGCCCAGACACAGTCTGTCTGGCAGGAAAGGGGTGACCATTCCCTCTAGTGGAGAATGCCCCAAGCCCTTCTCGGAAACGGCTTTTATTGGGATCCATATGTGTAGGGGTATACAGCATGCATGCATAGCTTATCAATCAATGTCCAAAGGCTATCGTTACAGAAAACAGATATTATCTATAGATAACAACTGAAGAAACACAGAGATATGCCTCAGGTTAGGGTCTCTTAGACATACTGACACCAGATGGTCGTTAAGGCGTTTCATGAGAAAAAGAGTTCAAATCCTGGCATTCAGTGTTGGTTTATATCTGCAAATCATTTAAGATTACATAATACATACACAAAATTAAGGATAAAAACTATGATTATGTCAGTAGATGCAGGAAAATATTTTAACAAAATTCAATATTCATTTATGATAAAACCTCAGCAAAGTCATGATACAGGGAACATATCTCAACATAAAGGCCATACATGACAAATCCACTGATAACATCATACTCAATAAAGAAAAACAAAGTTTTTTCTTTAATATCAAGAACAAAAGAAGAATATCCACTTTCACCACTTTTATTCAACATTGTATTGGAATTGCTACCTGCAGCAAGCACAATAAAAATAACTAAAAGACATCTAGTTTGGAAAGGAATAAAGACAACTGTTATTATTTGCAGATGTAAAAGACCTAATCTCAGAAAACCCTAAGAAATCGAGGAAACAAATTGAAGAAGATACAAATAAAAGTATAGCATGTTCTCTGAGATAGGAAGAATTAACATCACTAAAATGTTCATACTTCTCAAAGCAATCTGTAGATGCAATTGAAATCATATCAAAATAGCAATGTTGTTTTTCACAAAGCTAGAACAAATAATGTTAAAATTTATATGGAACCAAAGACCTTGAGTAGAAGTCTCTAGAAAAAAACACAATTGGAGGTATCATACTACCTGGTATCAAACTACACTACTGGGCTGTAGTAATCAAAACAGCATGGTACTGGCATAAAAACAGATAGATCAATGGATCAGAAGAGAGTCCAGAAATAAACTCATGCCTATTCAATAAAAGGTATTAGGAAAACTGGAAAGATATGTGCAAAAGAATGAAATTGGATCACTCTCATACACCATATAAAAGAATAAACACAAAACAGATTAAAGATTTAAATGTAAGATCCCAAACCATAAAACTTTTTGAAGAAAACATAGGTAGTAAATTCTTTGCCATCACTCTTAGTAGTAGGATTTTGGATATGTCTCCTCAGGCAAGAGAACCAAAAGAAAAAATAAGCAAATGGGACTACATGAAGCTAAAAAGTTTGCACAGCAAAGGGAATAATCAACAAAACAAAACAGCATACTGAATGGGAGAAAATATTCACCAGTGATACATCCTATAAAGGGTTAATTTCCAAATATATAGGAAAATCATACAACTTAACACCAGAAAAAAAAGACCCCCAAAACTAAATATTTAGATTAAAAATGTGCATAGGACCTGAATAAACATTTTTCCAGAGAGGGCATACAGATGGCTAATATCCATTGATGCGGTAACATCTACTGATATGAAAAGTTGCTCAACATTACCAATCATGAGGGACATGCAAATTAAAACTACAGTGAGAATACCACCTGACATGCTTCAAATGGCTGTCATTGATAACAAACAGCAAATTTTGGAGAGTATGTGGAGAAAAGGGAATCCTTGTGTACTATTAACCACTATGAAAAACACTGTCCCTCAAAAAATTAAATACACAACTACCATATTATTCCTCAGTTTCACTTCTGGATATCTATCTGAAAAATCCAAAACACTAATTTGAAAATATAAGCACCCCTATGCTCATTGCAGCATTATGTACAGTAGCCAAGATATGGAAGAAAACCAAGTGTCCATCAGTAGACAGAGAAGATGTAAACATATATACAGTGGAATATTACTCAGCCATAAAAAGAATGAAATCTTGCCATTTGCAACATTGTGGATCTAGAGTAGAGGGTATTATGCTAAGTGAAATAAGTCAAAACAGAGAAAGGCAAATACCATATGTGGAATCAGAAACTTAGATTTGGACAACAGTCAATGGTTGCCATATGAGAATGAGATTGGTGTGATGGCTGAAAAAGGTGAAGGGGTTAAGAAGTACAAATTGGCAGTCATAAATATTGTCATGGAAATATTAAATACAGCATAGGGTATATAACCAATATCATTGTAATAACTATGGTATAAGATAGGTATTGTACTAAACTTATCAGGGTGAACATTTCATAAGTTACATGAACACATCTATTCACTGTGTTATTACAGCTAAAACTAATAATACTGTATGTTAACTGTCATTGACAAATATATTTAAAGGAAACACTGTACACAATCTATCAGACTGGTTACTCTAATGTAAAGATTACTGCTATTTCCTATTGTCCACCTGATGTCCTCAGAAAGAATTCATCATCATTTTTTTTCATTAGGTTTGACAGCATAGGTTTTGGGGAAAGTCAAAGTGAAGATGAACTGTTTGAAAATGACTTAGAAACAGATCCACCCAACTGGCAACAGCTCGTTAGTCGAGAAGTATTATTGGGACTAAAGCCTTGTGAAATCAAACGACAGGAAGTAATTAATGGTGAGTTTAATTAGTTTTTGTTGTTGTTGTTTACATGTAGTGAGTTTTATTAGAGCAGAAAATACCCCAAGCCTTGGTGTTTGCTTCACATTTTCTGCTTGCCTTTTGTTTTAAACAAAGAGGCAAATTAAGCATTATAGGTTATTCTTGAACTTTATAACTTGCAAAATCATTAAGACAACATTGCCCTATCACTTTACTTTCAGGCTAAGTTAATTTATGCATAGATTATAAATGAGGATGCTAAGGCTCAAGTAATTGAACAAATAAAAGATAGTAGCTGGTAAGTGATTGGGAGAAAACTAGAATCCAGGTGTTGCTTTATCCTAATGCAGTGCTCTTTATCCAAGCATTTTACGTAGCAGAGATGTGACATAAATGCTGTACCCTCTACTATCTTTAGAATATGATTTGAATAAATATCCTCTTGTCCTTGATAACATTAAGACATAGTGGAATTATAATCTGGCCTCAGAAATGAGGGTTTATAGGCAAATTAGATAACCAAAAGTACTGTTACTTATGAGGAGGGCTCAATGTAAAGGCTAGATGATGTTTGGGCTTACAGTTTTCTAATGTTATAGTTGTGATTAGTGGGTGTTATTGAAAAAAGACAGATGAGTTTCAGAGTACACTGTTAAATTTGAATGATGTTTTTCATTTACCAGTATTAAAGTTTTACAGCTAATATGTAGGAGGGTTCTATGGAATCAAGAAAATGACTTCAGAGTACCACACAGTTTCTGAACTATAAATAAATATTATATAACTTATTTGCTAGTTAATTTCAGCTAAAGCCTATAGGAATATAGTCGATAATATTGTAATAACTATGTATGGTATAAGTTAAGTGCTAGACTTTTTATGGAATTATTCTAAGTAAGGCAATATTTACATTTACCTTTTTTTCTCTTTAGAATTGTTTTATACTGAAAGAGCTCATGTTCGAACACTAAAGGTTCTTGATCAGTTGTTCTATCAGCGAGTGTCCAGAGAAGGAATTCTGTCACCTTCAGAGTTATGGAAAATTTTTTCAAACTTAGAAGATATTCTTCAACTTCACAGTAAGAGAAACTGACCCTGGTCTTTGTCCCTAACATTTCCAATAGATAAGAGATTGTGAGTATATAAAGGTACCATAAGAGTAAAATCTTATAAGTGTATCCATGCTATTTTTTCTGAAATTATATATATGAGTACAACATCTTTGAATATACCCCCCTCTACCACATACCAGCCTTTTCTATACAAAGGGTTAACAGAAGACTCAGTATCTAATGTCAGTGTTTAAGATGAAAAACATGAGTAGTCAAAATTACCCTTGAAAATTTCCTATCAATTACAGTGTATATGTTTTTAAAAAGAAATATCCCATATAATATACATGTATAAATGAATTTTTAAAACAGTAATATATAGTATGTAACCCCATGATGGTATCATTTTCAGGAATTGTATGTATGTATGTATGTATGTATGTATGTATGTATGTATTGCTTGTAACTCTTGAGTAAATATAGAAAAATTCTTTCTTTCTGCCTTCCCTTGGTTGAACTCATCTCAGACTTTCTAGTCAGTACTGTCAGTTCCTCTCTTTATAAGTCACTGTTTCTCTGTGACCCTTAATTTTTCATTTTTCTTTTTTCAGGGATGCCCTTATCACCTTTCAATACCTGCCCACCAGGTTGAAGCCTTTTACTTCTTTGGGGGTGATTTTAGGTTTCACTGGCATGCATTGACAAGTTCAGGCTTGATTATATCCATTGTCTCTGAACATACACCTTTTGAAAGAAATAGTAGGCAGAATCACCTGCACTATTTAAATTTAAGTTCTTTATAAGCACAGTGATACATGGAGTCATGAAGTTAAATGAATATTTGATTTGCTTATCCTGTATGTAATTTGCTAGTTTCACATTGTTTTATGCTTTGCCACCTATTTTTCAAATAGAGCTCATAAATATCTGTGAGTAGGGACCCCCAAAAACCTGGAATTTATTTATAAAAAATGTGTATTTATTCTTACATGCTTAAACTTCAGTCACCTTCAGAGTACTCTTCATTTGATGCAGTACAACTATTGAGATATTTTTTCCACTGCTCAGAACAGTTTTTGAACTCGTCAATTTTGATGCCTTTTACTGCTTCTACCATCTTTTGTTTAACCTCTTCCATATCAGCAAAACATTTCCCTTTGAGGACTTCCTTCATCTGGGGAAACAAAATGTTGCTCAGGATGAGATCGGATAAACACAGAGGGTGGGGCATAGGGTCTTGCTGTTTTTGGCCAAAAACTGCTGAACACTCAGCGCAGTGTGGGCAGATGTGCTCCTATATCACCCATCATGAAATAAGCAAGTGCAATGAAAGAGTCTTCAAAAAAAATTTACTGAAGACAAACACGGCCTCTCACAACAATGCCAGCTAGTACACTGATACAGATGGGTTCCTAGAACACTCACCTAGAGGGAGAAGCCTATACTTACAAGGGGCCCACCCTCCAGAAGATAATTCTGGTTTTGGGGGGATCCTCCCTTGTGGATGTATAAGAACTGTGTCCAAACTTATTTTAAGGACAGATTTAAATTCTTGGTACTACCAGTAATTCAGCCTGAAGTGAGTATATGCTTAATTGTTTTCCATTTTATTTTCCCTGTAGTTGGGTTGAATGAGCAAATGAAAGCTGTTCGAAAGAGGAATGAGTCCTCTGTTATTGACCAAATTGGGGAAGATTTGCTGACCTGGGTAAGGAAATTAGCTATTTTATTTTAATATTTTTATAGCTATTTGAAGATCAGATGCAAGTTTAAGTAATTAGCCTTTCCAAATATGCAAACTCATCCATTTTTCAAAGCTACTGTAAAGTTGAAGACCCCAGAGTGTATGTTTTTTGATTAATGTCTTCTATTAAGTGCTCAATCAAACTAAGTGCTCTTTTTATTTTTAATCAAATTAAAGATACTAGTTCCTTGTGTTTTAAAGAATGTAAACTTAATTTTCATAAAAATAATATAACTGTATATAATTTTTAGCTGTCTTCTGCTGTCCAAATCTCAGAATTATACTGCACATTAGAAATTGTATATCCAGAATTTACCATCACAAAAGTAGAAAAGTGAAAATTACTTAATCTTATTTATAGTATAGTAAAAGAGTTCAGAGACTATATCAAGTTACGGTTATTTTTTTGTGACTCTGTCAGTATATACCCCACAATATATATTTACCGGTATTTGCCAAACACTGTGCTGAGAATACAGAGGTGATCAAAACAGACATGGCTCCTGTCCTAGTGGGACTCACAATTAATAGGGCAACTGTTGTTAGTTATTTCAAGTTTGATGAGTGTTACAAGAAGAGGAAGAAGCAGGTTGTTATAGGAGTATATGGAAGTATGACCTGAAGTTGAACATACAGAAAATCTTCCTATGGGAAAAGGAGTTTGATTCTGACACTTAAAGAAATTACTATACTGAAGGCTATAGATAATAGTAAAGTATATAATGTAGTCTGCAAAAATTTAACACAGGTTGAAAAGGCACTGTTGAGATATGTCTATAGAAATTTACTTCAATATGTAGTCTGCCATGAGATTATGGGAATTCTACAATAAATACATTTTTTAAAGATTAAATACTACCAGTCCACTAAAGGCTTTATCTTACTACTTTCATGGATGGTGAGATCATGGCTTAGAATCTACTAATCCAGTAGTTGGTCTCTTAGTTATTTGATTCATAGAACAGGATTAGGGAATCATAATCCAATCCTATTTTGTATTTACTGAACTTTCCAAAGCAATTTCTCCCTTGGCCCACTCTAGGATCATTGTTTTTAAGGAGATTTACTCCTTGAAAACTTCAATTTATTCTGTGGCTACTCTGTGACAATCTGACTCATTTTGTTTCTTGATGTTGTAACCGTGAAAGTTATGACTGAGTTCTGTTGGCTTGGTAGCAGGACACTTGAAACAAAAAATTTGTAGGATGACATAGTGTAGCATCATTTCATGTGAAGTGTGGATTAAAAAAGTTATAAGTTATATGGATGTGAGATATCAGTCTTGATTCTAAGGAGTTTAATTTGCACCTCATGTAAAATAGTGTTTAAACCAAGTCTCCAGTGAAATTCGTCATTAATGTTGAACAGAAGTGCAGTTGGTCCTCTTATCAGAGTCCATTGGACTCCATATATGCATCTACATGTTAAAACAAAGTAAAGAAACCTATCAATAGAGTGGGACAAAATTTATTTTAGTACATGTAAAATGAAATGTATTCTTTTTTAATATTATTTTTCAATTATAATTTCAGTATTGTTTTGTATTAGTTTCAGGTATGTAGCAGAGTGGTTAGACAAACTTAGACTTCACAAAGTATTGCTTTGATATTTCCAGTACCCACCTGGCACCACAAATAGTTATTATAATATTTTTGACAATATATTCCCTATGATGTACTTTACATCCTCATGACTATTTTATTAACAACAATTTGTACTTCTTAATCCCTTTACCTTTTCCACCCAGTACCTTAAACCCCCTCTCAGCTGGCAGCTGTCATTCTGTTTTCTGTATCTATGAATATGTTTCTGTTTTTTGTGTGTTTATTTTGCTCTTTAGATTTCACCTATAAGTGAAAATATATAGTGACTGTTTCACTTAGCATAATACCTTCTAGGTTCATCCTTATTATCGCAAATGATAAGATTTACTTATTTTTTATGGGTGAGTAATACTCCATTGTGCATGTGTACCATATTTTTTTATCCACTTGTCTGTTGATGGGCATTTGGATTGCTTCCATATTGTGGCTATTATGAGTAATGCCACAGTGAACATAGAGATGCATATATTGTTTCAATAGTGTTTTGAATTTCTTCA